>JUFY01028388.1:0-13418 GCA_001855655.1 Leptopilina clavipes | reverse complement strand
TTTGAAAATAATATTTTTGAAAATAATTTTTGTTTAAAAATAATATTTTTGAAAATAATTTTTTTTATATAATAAATAAATTGTGTTTAATTAAATATAATCGAGATGTATATATAATTGCCCCCTAGTCATTGAATGATGGTGACATTTAAAATTAGCGAAATTGTGTCCTCGTTGAAGAACAATGTTTTTCCGTATAATTGAATTTGAAAAGTGGTGTATATATATATCTAACGTTATATTGTATATAGTTAACTTTATAATAGTAATTTATTCTTTGGATAATGGTAATTAATGATTAAGCTCGATGGAAGTCGCTTCAGGTGAATAATTGACAGAATTGGCGAGATTATCCGTTTCGCCACTCAGAAGCGTCCGTAAATTCCGTTAATCGATTCTGCCACATCATTCTCGGGAGGTAATGGGGACTAGTTAAAATACCAGTCATACCGTGGATTGCATTATGCAGAACAAGAAAACGTTTCAAGCACACACTGATGATTATTTCATATTCTCATAACGTGAAAATGAATATTAATATCATATATTATTATTAAATATATGAATATGAAAACATGTGCCACATTTATTATACAAAAATTTTGATAGATATTAATGATTAATTAATTGAACAGTCTTCACATATGTATTTGTGTCGATTTGTAAGTAGTTTTAATAATAATATTTTTAATTATTCAACAAGCATTAAGCAAAAATCCATTTTAATTCCCATTATTATTGTGAATTTTAATTCATCTACACGGAAAAAAATATAAAGTACACTGAAAAACAAATTTATTTGATTCAAATAATGAATTACTTGACTATTATCAAATAAATATTTATTTGGATCAAATAAATTTTATTTGGATCAAATAAATTTTATTTGAGTCAATTAAGTAGTATTTGATTTAAATACAGAAATTATTGATTCAATTACAATTTATTTGATTTAAATAAAAATTATTTGATTCAAGTAAATATTTATTTGATAATAGACAAGTAATCGGTTATTTGAATCAAATAAAATTTTTTTTCAGTGTAACTTTTAATATTTACAAAGTAAAATCTACTGTCTAAAATTTTTGCACATTTCTGTCAATTTTTTACTATTTCCATAGTGTAAATTTTAGTACGTAGTGAATTTTACTTAATTTTACTATAACATTAACTTTGGAAATAGTAAAATTTACTCCGGAAATAGTAAAAACTGAGAAAGAAATTCCAGACAGTTTAGTTTTCACTTTGTAAATAGTAAAAGTTATTTTATAATTTTTCCAGTGTGTAAAAATTATTTTTCATAATTAAATATTGCGTTTGTTTTGTTTTTCTCTGCTGAAAATGTTTTTTTCCGTTTTATAATCGGCTGAACAAGTCACGTGTGTATTTTTTTTTTTTACTAAAATACACAGATAAAAAATTTACGACCTGTACTTACAAATTTACATATTGATTTGCTTGATGTATTTTTACATCAAAAGCTTTTTTAAATTTCCAATTTTAGTCAAGCTTGAAAAAATCGAATGTAAAAAAAGCTTTTATATTTAAATGTCAGATTTTTCTTTTGCAGACAAATTTAAAACAGTTTTATAAACCAAAAGTGAACTTTGACATTGTGTGAATTAAGTGGAGTTTTACTTTAAAAAAAAAAAAAACATTGCGTATTATTAATTATCGGCGAGGGTATATAAAAAAGCGAGTATTTTTTTTTTATTTAGAGATACTATTTATCATTTTTAGTCGGTCGGTGTCAATTTAAAATAAACGGTCAATAATATCTAATTAATTACTGTTCTGTCAATTATTTTCCTGAAGAGAAAATATTTTCTGGGTAAGAAAAATATTGTTTGAGCTTAGAAACATTTTATTAATTTTTCCAAACTTTGCTTGATGTGAAGGTAAAAACTTTTGAAAGAAGAAATAATTAGAAAATAATTATTTTTTGTAAAAATTAAAAAATATTTTTTTTTTAGTGGGAAGAAAAAGTTTTTCCTGACAAAATTGGGCTTTATCTACTTGAAAGTGAATGTTTTTTTGTTTTAACAATTTTTATTTGGTAGAGAATAAGTTTCGTCTGACAAAACTGACCTTTTTCTACTTAAAAGTCCTGTTTTTTGTTTGAACAATTTTACTCGTTAGAAAATTAGTTTCGTCTGACAAAATTGGGCTTTTTCTACTTGAAAGTAAAATTTTTTTTGTTTCAACAATTTTATTTTTTAGAGAATAAGTTTCGTCTGCAAAAATTGGACTTTTTCTACTTGAAAGTGAATTTTTTTTTGTTTGAACAATTTTACTCGTTAGAAAATTAGTTTCGTCTGACAAAATTGGGTTTTTTCTACTTGAAAGTAAAATTTTTTTTGTTTCAACAATTTTATTTTTTAGGAAATAAGAGTCGTCTGCAAAAATTGGTCTTTTTCTACTTGAAAGTAAATTTTTTTTGTTTGAACAATTTCACTCGTTAGAAAATTAGTTTCGTCTGACAAGATTGGGCTTTTTCTACTTGAAACTAAAATGTTTTTTTGTTTAAAAAATTTTATTTTTTAGAGAAAAAGTTTCGTCTGACAAAATGTACTTTTTCTACTTGAAAATAAATATTTCTTGTTTAAACAATTTTTATTTGCCAGAGAATAAGTTCTGTCGGACAAAACGGACAATTTTTTACTTAAAACAATTTTTTGCATTTGAATAATTATATTTATCCTAACAAAAATTTAGTCTGACATATAAAGACTTTTTCTACTTCATAATAAATATCTCATTAGGACAGTGTTACCTACTAAAAGTAAAATTTTTGTCTGACAAGACTGATCTTTTTCTACTTGATAATAAATGTTGTCTCGACAGAAATACTTTAACTACTAGTAAACAAATTTGGTCTGACAATACTGCATTTGTTCTACTTAAAAATAAATTCTGTTTTATTTAAACAATTGTGGTAACTAAAAACAAATTTCATCTGACAATGCTGTAATTTTTCTGTTTAAATAAATATCGATTTGTTTATAGAGAAATTTACTTGTTGCAGAACAAATTCTGTCTGACTAAACTCCTTTTTTTCTACTTAAAAATTGATATTGTTTTAGCAGAACAATTTCAACAATAGTAAAAGGAAATTTTTTTCTAACTCATCTGCACTTTTTATACTCAAAAATTCTACTGTTTTTGAAAATAAAAATTTAGTCTGACAGAACTGCACTTTTTCTACTACACTGAAAAAAGAAATTTATTTGATTCAAATAATGAATTACTTGACTATTATCAAATAAATATTTATTTGCATCAAATAAATTTTATTTGAGTCAAATAAGTTTTATTTGAGTCAATTGAATGGTATTTGATTCAAATATAGAAATTATTGATTCAATTATAGTTTGTTTGATTTAAATATTAAAATTATTTGGTTCAATATTCATTTGATAATAGACAAGTAATCCGTTATTTGAATCAAATAAATATTTTTTTCAGTGTAATATATACAATAAAAGTATATAAACAAATATCAATAATCACTGCAATATTTAATTACTAATTAAATGAATGTAAAATAATTTTCAATTAATTTGTAATTAAAAATAATTGTTTATAAATTATACTTTTATTATATTTTTAAATGCAAATAAATTAAATTTTTATATGGAGTCCAATCATAAATATAAGATATAAATAATTTATAATTAAGAAAATTTAATAATAATAAATAATAAATAATAATAATAATAATAATAATAAATAATATTAAATTTAATCATAAATTTTAATGTGAAAATTGACAGTAAATTTTCTGATATAAATTTATATATTGTAATAGAATAGACTCGCAAATAGGGCATTACGCGATTTATAAATGCAGTAAATTTAAATACAGTCTCTCGAAACTTTGCACTCAAAAGTCGTTTAGAGATTTTGATTGAATTATAAAGGCTTCTAGAATAAATTACTTACGTTATCGACTTGAAATACTTTTACACCGTAAAAGGATGAAAAAGTTTTTAATTAAGAAAATTACAATAAAGCTACGAACTTTTCATGTTTAACGTAGAAAAAAAATTTTCAATTTTCATATACATTTTAATCATATTTGCCCATATATTCTCACAATATTGTGCGGGACTTTACTCAGACTTTAATATTGGTTTTTTACTCTCTCTCTCTCTCTCTCTCTCTCTCCCTCCTTTTTCCTTTATTTTCATTGAGAGTCAAGTTTCGTTATTATAGGTGAAATGTTTTCATATTTATTTTTCATTAATTTTGACCTCTTTTTTTCTCCACCCTCTGCGCCCTCTTTTTTTTCTAGTCTTATATATACGGTTGCCAAGTGCAACTTTGTATTTGCAGTCAGTTAGCTGATGCAGGATTTTAAAACTAAACTCCAAACAAGCAGACAAGACGATGTTTACGAACAGTTGCCCTTGCGAATAGATAAATAATCTTAATTGGCTACGCCTCACAAATCTCTCGATCTTAATTGCGCCACTTGATAAAGCAATGCTATACCATTACTGTTGTTTGGCTTCTGTTGCATTAAAGAAGCTTTTTTAGTCGCAATTCGATTCTTTTGTCCCCTTAAATATATATCTCGAGAATCCATATATTATGCGAGCTGTTTTCACGAAAGTTAAGAATTTTACGACTTTAGGGAAAATTTACTTAAAAGAGATAAAAATAATGTGAAAATTAAGTGGACTTTTAAGGCACAACCCATTGGAAAATTGTCCTGGTTGACGATTGGCTAAATATGGAATCATCTCTTATCGCCAATATTGACCCAAGATTGATGATTGCGGCTAAATAATGTATCAACTCTTATCGCCAATATTGACCCAAGATTGATGATTGCGGCTAAATAATGTATCAACGCCTATCGCCAATATTGACCCAAGGTTGATGAATGGATAAATATTGGACAATATTCTATCGCCAATATTGGGCCAAGGTTGACGGTTGACTAAATATTTGACCAACTCCTATAGCCAATATTGACCCAAGACTAAAGATTGCCTAATCATTGGACCAACTCCTACAGCCAATATTGGGCCAATATTGTCCCAAGGCTACAGGTGTAAAATCAAAATTTGAATATTAATACTGGACCGAATCTTACCGCCAGTTTTGTCCCAAGGACAATCTTCTATCGCTAATATTGGCCCAAGATTGATGATTGCGACTAAATATTGTATCGACTCCTGTCGCCAATATTGACCCATGCTTGATGAATGGATAAATATTGGACAATATTCTATCGCGAATATTGGCCCAAGGTTGACGGTTTGACTAAATTTTGTTTTTGGACCAATTCCTATCGCCAATATTGGCCCAAGGTTGACGGTTGACTAAATATTTGACCAACTTCTATAGCCAATATTAACCCAAGACTATAGATTGCCTAATCATTGGACCAACTCCTACAGCCAATATTGGGCCAATATTGTCCCAAGGCTACAGTTGTAAAATCAAAATTTGAATATTAATACTGGACCGAATCTTACCGCCAGTTTTGTCCCAAGGACAATCTTCTATCGCCAATATTGGCTCAAGATTGACAATTGTCTAAAAATTGGATCAATTCCTATAGCCAATATTGGCCCAAGATTGACAGCTAAATTTTAGACAATCTTCTATCGACAATATTAGCCCAAGGTTGATGATTGGCTAAATTTTGAACAAACTTCTATTGCCATTATTGGCCCAAGGTTGGCTAAATTTTAGAGCAGTTTTTATAGTCAATATTGGCCCAAGATTGCGAGAGTGGAAAACAATAATAATTAATAACTATTATGACACTATTATACGATTATTTCTATCATTACCCGTGTCTTAATTTTGACCGGGCCTTGACAGGGGCCAATTCGGGAAGAACTAGCAAACACTCAGTTGGTTTTAAAATCCAACAAAATAAAACCTCGAATTCTGGACAAGAATAGCTCTTTAAATAGACTGACTATTTTTCCACCAGATTGAAGAAAAGTTACAATGTTGCCAACTGTCGTTAAGGAAACTGCGAAATGTTCTCAAAGACAGATTAAATTAGATGATGATTAAATGACTTATTCACAATCCTGTCCACCTATTTAAAGAAACAATTATTTTCGTCGAAATTGAATCTAACCAGTACAATGAAATTTAAGAAGAAAATGACAATAAAGAAAGTAAACTTTGTCCACATTTATTCGTTAATAAAATTATCTCACACACGCGGTACATGGGAATTGCTCGGTATCATATATATATATATATATAAGCTTACCAGTCAAATTTGAGAGGACTATTATTTTCCCAGTATAAATTTAAATGTTGAGATAAATCTTTCATGGAGGTAATAAGAACGAAAGTGGGCAAACATAAACACATAAACAGCTTAATTGAAGAACGAAACGCGGTAAGCCGCGTACGTAATCCGAGGTTGTTTAGAACGGGCTTAAGTAATCCCAAACTGGTTAAGTCAAGTATAAGTTAATTCACTTGGGCGCTTGGAATCGCTGTAACGTAACCGCAACACAACTCCATCGATCCATTTCATAGCTCTATATATTTCTATGCACAAAATTCGGTTTTCAACTCTTGACGTTATACGTCGAGCATTCCGCCGGCAAAACTTATCTTCTATTTGACATGCCCGATCCAAAATTTAATTAACAATTTAATCAACCTCCCCGACATATCGCGCCTAATTTCATTTTATATATTAAAATCCCCTTTCATGTTCGTCATCGTTTATTTTCTAGTCTCACAAGTTGTCAATTTAAATTTATTGTACATCCATAAAAAAAATAAATAAAAAAAAATAAAATAAAAAAAAAATAAAAAAAATAAAATAAAAAAAATAAAATAATAAAAAAAAATGCTTATGAACCAAAAATTTCTCTATAACACATTTTTCTTCATTCATTTCATAATACGAATAAATTTCCATAAATTTCGCTAAATTTGCCAATTTTAGAGTTTTGGCAATTATTATAGATATACTTAATACTGAATAAATTTCCATAAATTACGATAAAAAAATTCCATAAATTACCATATAAATTATTAAATAAATGTTTATAAGTTACCATAAATTAAAACAAATTTCCCAGAAAGCTTTTTGGTAATTATTTAATATGTTTAACACTGGAAAATTTCCCATTAATTATTATTATAAATTTTCACAAGTTAATTTAATTTACCATAAATTACCATACATAGATTTCCATAAAAATCCATAAATTTCGACAAATTTCCCACTTACATTTAGTATTAATTATACACTGAAAAAAAATTTATTTGGTTCAAGTAAATATTTATTTGATAATAGACAAGTAATTCATTATTTGAATCAAATACATTTTTTTTCAGTGTATAATACCGAATAATTTCCCCTAAGTTATCATTTAATTTTCCATATAAATAAATATAATATTTATTCTATATAAATTCCATACAAATTACCATAAATTATCATAACAAATTTCCATAAATTACCATCTAAATTTGCAATAAACCAGATAAATTTCCATAAATTTCGACAAATTTACAAGTTAGATTTTTTTATTGAATAATAATACTGCATATAATTCTCAATAACTTAACCATATAAATTTCCATAAATTACCATAAATTACGACACAAATGACCATAAATGACTGTATAAATTTCCATAAATTACCACTTAAATTGCCCTATAAATTTTTATAACTTACCACACAAATGACCATAAATAATAAATTAACTTATAAATTGAATAATAATAATAATAATTTAACTTATAAATTTCCATAAATTGCCACATAAATGACCATAAATTACTATAAATTATCACACATTACCAGATAAATTGCCAGAAATTAATACACAAATAACATTAATTTACCACAGAAATAGCCATAATTGACCAATGACCATATAAATTTCCATAAGTTACCACATATGTCCATAAGTAACCAAAAGTTACTATAAATGTCCATAAATTACCACATAAATTTCCATAATTTTCCACATAAATTGCCCTATAAATTTCTATAATTTACGACATAAATGACCGTAAATTACTATAAATGTCCATAAATTACCACATAAATTTCCATAATTTCCCACATAAATTGCCCTATAAATTTCTATAATTTACGACATAAATGACCGTAAATTACTAGAAATTTCCATAAATTACCACACGAATTTTAAAAAAATTACCAAATAAATTTTCAAAATTTCGTGAAATATTTATGGTACTTTTAAACTTTCTTTTTAGCGAAATTAAAGGACAAAAAAATGCACTTTTAACATACAGGTTGCTGTCAAAGACTCTACACGCCAATGAAACGATACAACTTCAAAGAGTTCTTGGTAATATGATGTTTCCTTGCAAATGAGTCTATTCATGTGGGTGCACGATATACAATAATACAAATGGGGCGTGACATAACAAAAACATTCTCTCAATTTCTGTAACTTCATATACACGATACCTGCTGTCAAAAGCAAGAGCATTATGGTTTATATTATGAACATAAAGTAAATATATACAACAATGTAACACGCATTATGTCACTATTATGTATTACATATATACACATTTGAGGTGTTGGTGCAATTTACTCTTTTTCTCCTCTCCTCTTTTTTCTTTTTTTTTCTTTTTTTTTTTTTTTTTGTTCGCAAATGTAATGCTGGGAATTTCTTTAATGGTAGTAATTGTTATGTAGAAAGTCACTTGGGGGCTGAAGAAAGGATGTACTGGTGGAAAGGGGGAGAGAGAGGGAGAGACTAGTGGTGGGGGAAGGGATGGGGGGAGAGGAAACGAGGCAGGGCACGGACACAACGGATTTAATATAGAACCCGAGGAAATTGGATTTAAATAAATTTGAATACTTCTGAAATTAAAGCCCCTCCATGATATCTCCATAGAAACGTAATAACGCGAGGCGCCGCCCCCATTTTCCAACCCCCGCCCCCACCCTCTTGCCCCACTTTCTTCTTTACAATATCGCTCTTCCTATTTGCGTATACTTATTTCTAGTTTCTACTATAAATCTTGCAAAAATTTTCCTCTTCCCCTATCATTTTTAATTCGATACAAAACATAAATTAATGCGTCATTTTATATATACATTTTATATAAAGACAAGACACAATTGATATGTTCCAGTCTCGATATTTATTTACAACAAAAATTTCTCAATTTCGTTCATTATAACAATAATGTGAAAATTTTAATTAGTAAAGTCTCGTTAATTATTAATTATTTTTTTTTTTAATCCTTTTCTTTCAATTTCATTTTTAATATGGCCATTGTTCATTACATATTTCTCCTTAATTAACTGGATAATATCGTGAATATGCGATAATTTATAATGATCTCAAGAATGATTAGCAAATTAATTAAAATTGATATTATGGATACATAATTATAGTTGAAATATATAATATGTAATATAAAATTAGATCTCTTAAATCTACACGAGGGGAAAGTGACTTGAATTTCCCAAGATACTAATCTAAACATATGGTTAGAAAACCTAACAAGCAATCCATCTTCATGAAATCAAATTGATACAATTATTTCTTCTTCTTCTTTTTTTTCTCTTTTTAAAGCATATGCCATGAGACTAATTCAAATATGATAAATTGTCTTTTTTCTATAGAAAAAAAAAAAATTCTTCATAATAATAATAATAATAATAATAATAATGGATTAGTTACACAGAAAAAAATGATATTATATTCTAAATTTAAGAATATAATACTGACTCCTACAATTTGAATTTGATTCGCTCGAATTCCACATAATAATAATCACAATCAGTGAAAGTTTCTTTATTTCATTTGTATAAAATTTGACTTATTCAAAAAATAAAGTTTTTTAGAATATTAATCAGGCATTTTTATTCTTACTGTTAGAATTTAGAGTGAAAAAAATGTATTTTGTTCAAATAATCGATTAATTGACTATTTATATTCACTGTAAACTTAAAAGTATCAATTTGATACCAAAATTATTAAATTGATCCAAGAATTTGGAATCAATTTGATAATTTCAAATAATAATTATTTTTTATAACCTAAAAGTGAATTTAACTAATAATCAATTATAAACTTAAAAATGAATTAAACTAATTAATTAGTGGAAATATTACTATTTGAATCAGTAACTGACTTTTTGCTTGAAAAATATTTATTTTTAACTAATTCAATATTAGAGTGAATCGAATAATTTTTTCAGTGTAATATTCCTATACAATAAGTGCCTAAATAGAATTAGTAAAATTTTATACCAAAAGGGATTATAAAAGGGGTCGATGTGTTTAAAAAAAAAAACAGATTCGATTTTTGATAAAAGAACAAAAAAAATGAAAAATGGAGCATCATATTCTCGCGGTTTGAATGCCGGAAGGTATAGGCGTGATATTTATAATGAAACATGACTAATCTTCCTGCTCTCTTGCTATATACTTCGATCCCGATCCACCCTCTGCTTAGTTTGTATTCAAAAATTAGGATTCTCGATTCGTGACCAACTTGAAATAATTATTCCCAGATTTTTACGATCTCTCAACATACACTGAAAAAAAAATTTATTTGATTCAAATAATGAATTACTTGTCTATTATCAAATAAATATTTACTTGAACCAAATAATTTTTATTTAAATCAAATAAACTGTAATTGAATCAATAATTTCTGTATTTGAGTCAAATACCATTTAATTGACTCAAATAAAATTTAATTGGCTCAAATAAAATTTATTTGATACAAATAAATATTTATTTGATAATAGTCAAGTAAAATTTATTTGATACAAATAAATATTTATTTGATAATAGTCAAGTAATTCATTATTTGAACCAAATAAATTTTTTTTCAGTGTACAATAAATGAAGAGGAAAATATTCTGAAGATAAGAATAAATAAATTAACACCTAATTAGGAATAATTCAATGCGGTATTCTCAAGATTAGTATATTTTAGTCGTAAATTAAGAATATGTTTCTAATTTAAGAATTTAATATTTTTTCTTATTTCAAGAGTAAATATCTTCATTTAAGAACGTAATCTTAAATTAAGAATATATGGCGAATTTACATAAGAACGTATTTTAAATTTTAGAATGTACGTATAGCTTTAGGGATTCTTCATATATATATTACAACGTACGCTTGAAGGATAAGAGGGTTAATATTTCATTGATTTTGTATATGACGTTCGTGTATAGAATTTTCACGAGAAAAACGTATATAAAAGAAATGTTGAAAAATCTAAAGCGTAATTTGTCAATGATCACTAAATGTTAAAATAATTTGTTCCTATGAAGAAAATATTCTCATTTTTAGAGTGAAATATACCCAATCTAAAAATAAGATGTACTGAAATATTTTCAAACAGGTGTGAAAGAATATTTTCTCTCCTTCTCCCTCCTCAACAAAATGTTATTAAATTTCTTCTACGTTTTTTTCATAATAAGGATGAGATATTTCTATTCGAATTGTAAGAATTTGCAAAACAGAAAATAGAAGAAATAGCACAGTTTTAAATTTATGCATGCAAAAACTGTTTAAAAAGTATATTTTATCAATTTGCTTTCTTTACTTACTAATATCTCGTGATGAGTAAGAAGATTCGTTAATTGTAGTTAATTGACTCACCTGAAACAGTAATAAAATATTTCATCAGAATTGTAATTAAAAGATTAAAAAATCAAATAACATTAAAAGAACATATTATCTAAAAAAACGTTTATTATTTAAGTGCGAAAAAAAGTATATAATTAAAATTGATGATAATATTATCGAATCATACACGTGGAGAAGAGATTTTTGTATTAAAGATTAATTAAATAAAACAGGGATCGAGATTCTAAATAGATTGGAATTCTATACTCTAATTACATGGTCAACTTAACCTGTTCGCATTTCTTATCCTATATAAAATAATTAATATCGATTTCCATTTCAAGTACTCTTAGCCCATTCTGACTTCGACACCTTTATCGCCAACCCCTGCTTAATTTAATCCTTTGCTCGTTATTTTCCGTCTGATTCCTTTCTATATCTTTTCAACCATCATTCCCATTGGTTATTCTCTATCAACTCTATTATCTGCTTCAATTTCCCCACTTTATTCTCATGCATTTTCTGTTTCAACCCTTATTTACATTCACTATTCTCAATCACATTCGTATTATCTACTTCAATTGTTCGCCGAACACACTCCATTCTCTCTATTCCATATACTCTATTTCTTACCACTCCAACCATAACATATACTCTATTCACTTCCACCCACTTTTTGTCTCTTTTATTTCTCTGTTAATAATCCTTTTTCCGTCAACTCTTCTTATAATTATTCTCACTGCCTATTTCTACTTCTTTACCTTCCTTTCCTTCTCTTCATTTTTTCCCCTTCTTCTCTTTCTTTAGCCTCTGTAATATCCCTTTTTTTCTCTTAATTATTATCTCCTCTTTTCCTCTATCCTTTGTTTCTACCCACACTTTTACCACTACCTTTCCTTCTTTTTCTCCTGTTCTCTTTCTTTAGCCTCTCCAACCACCTTTTTATTCTCTTTATTATTTTCTCCTCTTTTCCTTTTCCTTTAGTCTCTATTCACTCTTTTTCCACTTCCTTTCCTTCTCTTAATTCTTTTTCTCCTCTTCTCTTCCCCCTCCCTTAACTTCTCTACCCATACTTATTTCACTTCCTGTTCTTATCTTAATTTTTTTTCTTCTCTTTCCTTCCTCTTACCTTCCCTTCTCTTAATTATTTTTTTCTCCTCTTTCTTAGCTTCTATAGTCATCCTTAACCCACTTCCTTTCCTTCTTTTTTTCTTCTCTTTCCTTCTTAGCCTCTCCGCTCAGTGTTTTCTTAATTATTATTTTCTCTACCTTCTTTTAGACTCTCTAACCACTTTTTTCTACTTCCTTTCCTTCTTTTAATTCTTTTTTCTTCTTTCCTCTTTCTCTAGCCTCTCCACCCAACATTTTCTTCTCTTTATTATTTTCTCTTCTCTTCATCTTCCCTTAGTCTCTCTACCTAGTCTTTATCCGCTTCCTTTCCTTCTCTTAATTATTTTTTCTCCTTGTCCTTTTCTCTTCCCTTAGTCTCTCTATCCATCTTTGTTACACTTCCATTACTTTTTTAAAATTCTTTTTCTCCTCTTCTTTTCCTTCTCCCTTAACCTCTCTACCCATACTTATCTTACGTCCTATCCTTATATCTTAATTGTTTTTTCTTCTCTTTCCTTCCCTTAATTATTTTTCTCTCTCCTTTTCTTAACTTGTGTAATCATCCTTATCCAACTTTCTGTCCTTCTCTTAATTATTCTTCTCTCCTCTTTCATTAACTTCTCTAGTCATCCTTATCCCACTTTCTTCCCTTCTCTTAATTCTTTTTTATCTTCTCTTTCCTTTCTCCTTTCCCTTATTTTTTCCTCAAGCTAGGTTTCTTTTCTCTCT
>JUFY01028386.1:0-21725 GCA_001855655.1 Leptopilina clavipes | reverse complement strand
AAATTAATTCAAGTTTAATTAATTCAACGAAAATTTAATAGTTAATGAATAAACGAAAAGTGGTAACAAATTAATTATTAATAAATAATAAATATTTAATACCTTTAAATTAATAAATAATAAATATATAATACCTTTAAATTAATAAAAAATAAAAGATTATTAATAACTATAAGTATAAGTAATTAAAATTAATTAATAATTACTTATAGTAAAACTATAGGTAATTAAAATTTAATTTGAAATTAATTATAAAATAGAAACAAGTTGTAAAAATTTCCTTAGTAGTTCTGAACTTTTTTCTAACAATTTACAACTCTCAGCGTATATTATTATTAATTTATTTCTTTCGCATATTCATTTTGAGCGTCCGTGTATTTGTTTTTCATTAAAGGGAAAAGTAAAAATTCATAAAGTTGTTAAAACTTTCGAACAAGTGTCTTTTTCTTTGACGGGAGTGAGTTTCAACTTAAATAAAGTCGAGAGCGTGCGATAGAGAGAGAATTTTGAAAATAAAAAAGAATGAGCAATTCTTCCAAAGAATCTTGTTAAGATTTTACTGGCCAGCGTTTATTTTACCCACATATTTCATTTTGATTTAAAATAAAAGCAAATTACATATGTACACATAAATTGCACGAGTTGTCGCAAATAATTTATTTGAACTCAATTTGAATCAATTTGAATGTAATGGGTTTTTGAAAATTTCCGCGACATTGAAGACAAAAATAAAACTTGCTTCTAGAATTGTTTCACTTATTTCATTCAGCAAAAAAAAAAAACTGTAAGGTACAAGTAAAATTAATTTTGCAAAATAAAACAGTTAAACGAAATATAAATTTCTTCAATTATTTTTGATTGCAAATTAATAATAATTATTAATAATTATTAATAACTATTTAATAATAATTAATAGTTATTAATAACTTTTAATAAAATTAATAGTTATTAATAAATAATTAATAATTATTATTAGTTAATAATTAATAATTAGTAATAATTAATAATAATAAGTAATAATTAGTAATAGTTATTAATAATTAATAATAAGTTTCTAGCAAATAAAATCAATAAATTGTTATAAATTTTCAAGCCACGGGAAATGTCCTCGATTCGGCTATATTCATATAACATAAAATCAAAATTTACTTTGTTAGAAGTAATTTTACTCGGTATTATATCTTATAATACAGCCACGTTTACATAATAGTACATTTAATTAGCAATAAGTTTGTTCTCTATTTAATAACTTGCAGAATAGAGCAAATTTGCTCACTTTAAATGAAAATATTCCCTGAATCAAATAAACCATTTTTTTTTCTCTTTGGAATAGTGATATGAAATCGATTTTAATTAAAAATGTTAAATATTTTATTTAAATAATATGTGTACATATATATATATATACTTACACTCATCGGTTACGGGCTGTGGTTTTGTTTTTCTTTTGTCGAGAAAAACTAACAAATTGTCCGCCAAGCCTCAAAAGCTTTTATCCATTCACTTCCTCTGCTTATAAATCAACTGAAAAATAAACAATTTTTTTTCATTAGAAAAAAAGACGGGAAAAATAATCATTTATTATTAATTTGAAGAAGAAAAAAGATCCAAACGTTCCACTCAGTTTAAATAAATTTTATTTTTTGGATATAATTTCAAAAAAAAGAAAAAGTAAATTACACCTAGAAAAATGTTTGAATCAAATACAATTTATTTGAATTAAACGAAAGTATATTTGTCTCAAAGCTTACTAGCCTAATTATTTGTTTTAAATAAATTTGTATTTGATTCAAAGAAAAATTTTATTATCGCAAAAATATTTTATCTATGACAAATAAAATTTTTGTTTGAAACAAATAAATATAAGTTTAGTAGGCTCTGAGACAAATAAAATTTATTTGAATCAGACAAAAGTATATTTTGTCTCAGAATCTATTATTTATTTGTTAAAAACAAAAATTTTACCTATTTGTTTTAAATAAAAATTTTATTTTGATACAGATAAAATATTTATTGGGACAAAATTAATTTGGTTCAAATAAACATTTTATTTGGCACAAATAAAATATTTTTTAGCTAAAATTTATTTTGTTCAAATAAAAATTTTATTTGTGTCAAATAAAATTTTATTTTGTTCAAATAAAATTTTATTTTGTTCAAATAAAAATTTCGTTGTGTCAAATAAATAGTTTAGTATGCTCTGAGACAAATATATTTTTATTTAACTCAAATAAATTATATTTGCTTCAAATAAAACCGTTTTCTGATTGTAGGAATTAATTATTTAGTTTTATGTTAATTAAATGTGTATCAAGAAAATAGTTTCTTCAATGAGAATTATATGTACTTGAGGGGGGGGGGGGGAATAATTAGACAGGGGGATAACTATACTCTAATTTGAGAGAAGCCTTGTCTTTGACTTTAGTTTGAATATATAATAATCATCTTCTAATGTATGCCACTGAGAAGCGAAAAGACAATGACGTAACAGTGTCGTCAAGTTAGAATAAGCACCCCATGGTTCTCTGTTCTCAGATGTCTCTCACAGATTTGCATCTCAATCGCGCATCCTGGCGTCTCTACCGTTCCTGAATGCCATGAATTTTATTCCCGTCTCATACTTTTTGTCCTCACAATATGACTGTAGCAGATTTTCTCCCCCTGTATTTATCAGCGAGCTGTCGTTTGCCCCCCCCCCCCCCCCCCCCCCCCCCCCCACCTCTTCCCTCCAAGGTTCCTAAGGGCATGTATACAACATAAACTTACCACTATGTGTATATATTTATTCTTTTCCTAACTTCCGGTACGACATACATATATGTCATTCCTTTCAAAACTCTTCTCGTTTTGTCAATACTCATACGTCAAATTTAGTGAAACGAGTATTTCTATATCATATTTCCTTCATCTCAAGAAAGTAAAGTGACTCAAGGGGGTAAAATTAATGTTTCTATCCCTAGGGACTCGGGAACATTTTGACCTATATGGTAAATACTTTTACAAACATGAAAATAAAAATGCTTGCTTTTCTAAACCCTAGAGAATAAAATTTTTTTGCCGGACTATGGAGATACTTTTCTGAACCTTAGGAATTATTTTTCCAAACACTAGGGAGGAAAATGGTCTTTTCCGACACGAGGGAGTAATATTTTCGGAACCTTATGGCGCAAAATAATAATTAAATTATTATATAGGAATGAAAATATAATTAATTAGAATAATAATTATAATTATATTATAATTAGTATAATAATTAATAATAATATAATAATGTAATCATAAAATAATATAATAATATAATAATATAATAATATAATAATATAATAATATAATTATAATTATTTTATAATTATTATTATATTTTTCCTTTATTAACTCTAGACAAGACCTAATTAATTGTTAATTACTATGATTATTTTCTAGTCCGGTGAAAAAGTACCATTTTTCGCACTTGAGTTTAAAAGACAATATTTTACTCCCTAGAGTAAGAAGCAGGTTAAAAAGGTTTTCCTAGAGAAATGTTAATTTCTCATTAATCTCTAGGAAAACCTTTTTATCCCGCTTCTGACTCTAGGGAGTAAAATATTGTCTTTTAAACTCTAGTGCGAAAAATGGTACTTTTTTCACCGTGCTAGAAAATAAATCACCTTGAATAAATATATGAATCATAAATAAATGAATCATGAATAAATATAAAATAATAATTACTTTTATGTCGAATATTTTTTCTCCCACAAAAAATAGAATTATTTTTCTTTCTATATCTTTCCAGGAACTTTACCGCACGACTTGATGGATTCGACGTCAAGAATGTAAAATACCAAGATATAAAGTAGTGGATATTTCATATAAAAAGGCTACTCGATCCATTTTATCAGAGGTGACTGACAAATTTCTTTCCATGCGGGTTAGACGAGAATTTGTCAAGTGCGAGAAAAAAAACACCTTTTTTTGTGATGAAAGAAGAAAAATTACACTATAATTTCTAAAAATCAGACTCGACAATTAAAAATCTAAAAATTATTTCCACTATCTCTATTTAAAAAGTTTTTTTCATTTTTTTTCCTCCCCATTTTCTTTTTTATTGTTTATTAAAGAAAAAGAATAAGGAAAAAATTGCAATATTTTTTTATATATTATATTCAAAAGAAATGTCAATAAGAGATTCGGTAGGTGTGAAAATTTAAGATAGAAAAGAAAATCTCGTTACTATTGGAAAATAAAATGGCAAATATATATGAAGAGTTTTTAAGATTTTTGCACTGTTGTGTGTGAAAATCTTTCGTTGGTGGCATGTGCGAGTAATTTAAAATCGATCCCTTGTTCTCAGTGTGAAAAGCATAAGCGGCTTTGACTCTAGTATAAATTTACTTGCGTCATGTTGCCACTTCTCTTTCGCACTTCCTGGTACCCTTTCGTTTTTTTTTCTTTTTTAATTTTTTTTGCTTTTTTTCTCACGCGTAAATCTAATTTTGATTCTCCCTTCACTATAATTGTAATAAGTAGAACTTTAAAAATCGAAATATAAAATCGAAATATAAAATAATTTATAAAAGAATTATTAAAAAATAGTTATTAAAAAATATTTATTAAAAAATAGTTATTAAAAAATAATTATTATAAAATAATGATTAAAAAATAATTATTAAAAAATAATTCCATTTACCTTTTCACGATTTTTTTTCTACACATCACAAGAAAAAAATTGATTAAAATCAATTCATTTTTTTTATCACAAAAAATTGTCTAATTATAAGTATTATTATTATTATTCCCTCCTTTATATGGCGAATTTAATTATCAAA
Organism: Leptopilina clavipes; assembly: GCA_001855655.1. NCBI lineage: Eukaryota > Metazoa > Arthropoda > Insecta > Hymenoptera > Figitidae > Leptopilina > Leptopilina clavipes. The sequence goes on along the minus strand of JUFY01028386.1, from coordinate 16,920 downwards.
TAAAGTAATTATTATTTAATGTCTGAAATACTCTTTATCTGAAAATATATAAAATTCCTAATATAATTAATAAATCTTTTAATATGCAATTACTTTTTATGTTTTTAAATAATACATAAACTTTGAACGTAATACACTTTTATGCGTATAATAATAAAATCACGTTTTCGCTAATTTAAATTTATGGATAAATGAAGAGTCTCAGTGCGGAGAAAATGAATCCTGCCAGCGAGTTTTATTATCCTTAACCCTCTGCCCTTCGCGAAACTTAAACTTCTTCTGGGTGTAATAGGACTAATACAAAATCGCGTGAGGAAAATTTGAATAAGTGGAGGGGGGAGAGAGATTCACTTGTGAGTTATACTGCAAAAGGGTTAATACAATTTACAACTGTTTAAATTATACATCAAAATTCGTGATAATAAATCTAGAAATTGAGGAAGATTGCTGCAAAAATTATTATCTTCAATTTGCCATAAGAAAATTATATTCTTCCATTTACAGTGCCTTTTGTTTATTTATAAAAGAAAACAAGCTTTTTATTATTCACAATAGAAATTTTAACAATAGACTTTTTTTAAATTAATTAAATTTAAATCATTTTTTTATCTATTAAAAGTCAGGTGGATGAATAATGTGTAAATTATTATTTATTTTATTAACCGAATTCGTGATAATAATTCGAGGAAAGGCAAATATTAATGTTTAATTTTCTATGCGCCACTTTTATTTAAACGCCACTGTATACCTTCAATCATCCAGAAAAGTTAAACTAGTTCATACCTTTGTTGCATTATTATAAAAGTTAAAACACGCTATTCTGATTCATTAACAAACGCGATACTGTGTCATTTTTTATCTAAAATAAATTATCACTTAATATTATAAATTATAAATAGAAAAAAATATAATTAAAATAAAATCTACAGAGGTAATTATGCGGCTATTCATTATTTAATATTGTTTTAAAAATCGTATCTTAATTGGAGAAATTATAATCTTTAGACTCAATTTCATTGTATAAATGATGAAATCATTTATATAGAAAATAATTTCTTTATATAGAAAATAATTAACAATACTAATCAATGTAAAAATAAGAATATAAATGTAAAAAATAAAGATAAAATAATACAAATATAAATAAATAATAGAGAATTAAAGGAAGTTTTCTTGAATGAAGAAACGAAATTATAAATAAAATAATTTTTTTCAACGTTTCAAGTGACATGGATTTTTTTTAATACACATATGTGAATTTTTTTTTTTTTTGTAAAATACACGGAAAAAGCAATTACAGAAGCAATGAGAAAAAGACACATTATTTATCACCCAAACTGAATTGCTGAAAGGAACAGTTCGAATGACTGACAAACAAAAATTTATCACACGAAAAACAATAACTGTCGGATGTTATATTTATTGATGCTATTAATCCGAATGTATTGCTTTTATTTGTATTTAGAGACGTTCGAACTGATCCATTTTCCAAAGCATTTTTTCGTTTTCAAATATAACTCTTTGAATTATTCATATATATGTATTCTCTTTTTCGAAACGTAAACCCCACCCCCTCAAAAAAAAAGAATTCATGTACCTAAACTTCTAATTTCTATTTTCTCAGATTTTGTAAATTTTCTTATTCGAATTCAATTACAGCAAAATAAAAATATATAAAACAGTCAAAAAAATTTATTCGAAATAACCAAATTTTGGTTTAATCAACCAAATAAATGCACTGCTGTACAGATAATCAAATATTTATTTGGTTCAATAAACAAATTGGTTCAAACTTAAATTGAACCAAAAAATTTATTTAAATGAACTGAATATGTATTTAGGTTAAACAAACAAATAAAACAAATAAAAAAAAATGCAAACTGAATAATCGAAACTGCCGCACAAAAACCACAAACTATACAATTTTACTTTTTATTTTTGAATATATGTAAATGATGAAATGCAAATATATATATCTTCATTTGCAAAATTTAATTAAAATCTAAAAGTCAAAATGCCGCTGTGGTTTCACATCAACAACATTGTTTACAAACATTATGCCTCTGAATTGATCAACTTACAAAGCTTTTAATTAAAAATTACATATTCCCGTAAAATAAAAATATTTTAATTCGAATATATTTCAGACAATTTACTATTATTTATTCTAAAGAAAGTTTATTGTAATTGTTAAATAAATTAAACAAAAAAATAAATATTTGACACAATTAATTAAATGAAGACAATTAATAAATGTTTAATTTAATATACCATTAATTGAAACTACTGTTAATTAAAGATACTTTTTATTGAAGATACTATTAATTAATGATGTCATTAATTGATGATGCCAATAATAATTGAAGACAATGTTAATTGAAGCAACGAATATTTGACGTCGTGAAGATAATATTAATTAAAGATACCATTCATTAAAGATACCAGTAATTGAAGATACCATTAATTGAAGATACTATTTATTGAAGATACTATTAATTAAAGGTACAACTAATTTATTTTGCTATTAATTAAAGCTACTATCAACTAACGATACCATTAATTGGAGATACTATTAATTAAAGATACTGTTTATTGAAGATACTATTAATTGAAGATACTATTAATTAAAGATACCATTAATTGAAGATACTATTAATTGAAGATACCATTAATTGAAGATACTATTAATTAATAATACCATTAATTGATGATACCAAGAAAGGAAGATATTTTTAATTGAAGCTACGAATATTTGTCATCGTCATTAATTGAAGATACTATTAATGAAAGATACCATTAATTAAAGATACTATTAATAATTGATAATACCATTAATTAAAGATACTATTTATTGAAGATATTATTAATTGATGATACCAATAATTAAAGATATTTTTAATTGAAGCTACGAATATTTGTCATCGTCATTAATTGAAGATACTATTAAATAAAGATATCATTAATTGAAGATACTATTAATTGAAGCTACGAATATTTCTCATCGTCATTAATGAAGACACTATTAATTGAAGATACCATTAATTGAAGATACTATTAATTGAAGATAATGTTAAATGAAACTACGAACATTTGAAGTCGTTATTAATGAAGATACTATTACTTGAAGCTACCCTGAGATAATATTTGTCGAATTAAAATTTGGTTTTATTTTTCTTGTTTAGAACGTAAATTATGGAATATGTAAAGCTCATATTATGTTATTTTTCAAATGGAAAATAGTAAATTGTCTGAATGAAGATGAAATCTATTCGATTGTAGGAGTATCTTTGGAGAAAGATTTAGTTTCGAGGAACGTTCTGGAAATAGCCGATCGGAGCTACAAGACACTGTCTATTTCCATGCACTCATGACGCAAAACCATATACACACGTTTAAAAAAGAAACGCGCCTCGATCTACAAATTCACTGATTAGTATCAGTGAATACATTACATATATATACGTATATATATCACTGCAGTCACTGATACTCGAATGCAAATCATCTTTCCCCCTTTCACTACATATATATGTATATACTATTCATAGTTCAAAGACACTCATTTCCATCCAGAAATTCTTTATCACAATTCCACGTGTATATTTCGAAAAAAAAAAGAAAATTTATATCTTTGATTTTACAAAAAAAGAGAGACTTTGACAATGATCCTTTGTGAAAGAAACGATCTTTCAAATCAGCAAATATAAACACAAATTTATTTTCAAAAAGAAACATTTTTTCATCTTCTTTAATTTGCATAAACAAAATTACAATAATAGTTGCAGTAAAAATTATTTTTAATTAATTTTTCCAATTCGTCAATAACGTGTATAAGGGAATAAAGAAATAAATAATAAATAAATAATAAATTTAAATAATTTCTTGCAATTAATAGATTTTGAAAATAATTGAAAACGAAAAAGTTGATATTTAATTATGCTAAATGGGTAAAATGAAACTTGAATTATTGCAGGAATATGTATATAGTATAAAGAAAGAAAATTTTATTCCATATTCACACAACGGCAACTTCAATTCATATATATTATGAAGATAAGGAAATTGTGTGACAGTGTAAAACGTGCTTCCCAAAGATATACACACACACAAGCTCAAGTTTGCGCAGAATGTGTTTGGAAAATTGACACAAAAGTCTCCCAATGTAACGATAAATAATTAACAAGGTCACTGACACAGAATGTGAAAATAATAACAACTTTCTCGCATATATAATATAATATTGAAAAATCCAATAAGTATTTAATACCTTTTGTTTTCTTCTAAATGGATCTGCGGCTTTTGAACTTGTGTTCGGGTCAAGTAATTGACACACGAATACAGAGAGAGAGAGAGAGAGAGACAAGTGTTGCGGTCTCTGTCAATCCTTGATAATATCCCAAGACAGTTGTCTTTGTCAGTCAATATAAAAGTCACACTTATAAAGAAAACTCTCTATCTTTCTCCAACTGTTCTCCTTTTACACACTCTCCTTTGAAAAAAAAAAAATTTTTAACACGAGAATTTAAAAAAAATAATTAAAAGAAAATTGACAAAATTTGAAAATTCCGAAATGGGGGAAAAAAAAATTTTTTTTTCTCTCTTTTCTGATATCGATTAACTCGCTCGATCGGTAAATTGTATAGCACTTTGATAATATTCGATACCGTGCGGACAGAAGGCCGTTTTACACTGGCTCCTTTCGCTGCTGGAGACTCTATGTATACCGTGTATATACCATTCGTCCTGTTGTCTGCCTTAAGAGTGTGTGCTTTTGGACGTTGTGTGTGCATGTGTGTGTCTGTGTATTTGTTGTGACTCACAGTGTACAGCATGGTTAATTAAAGAAACTTAGATATACAACATTATATGAAGAAGGTCTCCTTTATCAAAAGACACATACTCGAGTAAAGGAAAAAGCTGAAATAAAAAAACAAACTCTCTAGAACTTCTGGGGAAAAATTATTAACTGACACTGGAAACAACTAGAAACTATCGTTAATGGAAGCTAACAGTAAATAAACTAAAATTAAAGACTAATTATTGAAGCTACCAATATTTAAACCTACTTGTAATTAAGGCTTAATAAATATTAATTAAAACTACAAATAATAGAAAGTAAAATTAATTTAAACTACCATTAATACAAGTTAGTATTTATTGAAGCTTTCAATAGTTGAAACAATAATTGAAAAACTATCACTAGGTGAAGCTTAAATTAATTCAAACTACCATTAATAGAAGTTAGTATTAATTGAAGCTATCACTAGTTGAAACTATAATTGAAAAACTATCACTCATTGAAACTAATATTAGTTGAAGCTATCACTACTTGAAGCTAATATTTATTGAAGCTATCACTAGTAGAAACTATATTCAAAAAACTAACACTCACTGAAACTAATATTAATTGAAGCTATCACTGGTTGAGACAATAATTCAAAACCTATCACTAGTTGAAGCTAATAATAATTGAAGCAATCACTAGTTGAAACTGTTCTTAAAAAACTCTCACTAGTTGAAGCTAATGTTTATTTTAAATACCATTAATAGAAGCTAGTATTAATTGAAGCTATTACTAGTTGAAACTATAATTAAAAAACTATCACTACTTGAAGCTAATGTTTATTTTAAATACCATTAATTGAAGCTATCATTAGTTGAAACTTAATTTGAAAAGTATTACCAGTTGAAGCTACTGTTAATTTTAAATACCATTAATAGAAACTAGTATTAGTTGAAGCTGTCACTACTTGAAGCTAATATTTATTGAAGCTATCACTACTTGAAGCTAATATTTATTGAAGCTATCACTAGTTGAAACTATATTCAAAAAACTAACACTCATTGAAACTAATATTAATTGAAGCTATCACTGGTTGAGACAATAATTCAAAACCTATCACTAGTTGAAGCTAATAATAATTGAAGCAATCACTAGTTGAAACTGTTATTAAAAAACTCTCACTAGTTGAAGCTAATGTTAATTTTAACTACCATTAATAGAAGCTAGTATTTATTGAAGCTATTACTAGTTGAAACTATAATTAAAAAACTATCACTACTTGAAGCTAATGTTTATTTTAAATACCATTAATTGAAGCTATCATTAGTTGAAACTTAATTTGAAAAGTATTACCAGTTGAAGCTACTGTTAATTTTAAATACCATTAATAGAAACTAGTATTAGTTGAAGCTGTCACTACTTGAAGCTAATATTTATTGAAGCTATCACTACTTGAAGCTAATATTTATTGAAGCTATCACTAGTTGAAACTATAATTGAAAAACTATCACTACTTGAAGCTAATGTTTATTTTAAATACCATTAATTGAAGCTATCTTTAGTTGAAACTTAATTTGAAAACTATTACCAGTTGAAGCTACTGTTAATTTTAAATACCATTAATAGAAACTAGTATTAGTTGATGCTATCACTACTTGAAGCTAATATTTATTGAAGCTATCACTAAATGAAACTATATTTAAAAAACTAACACTCATTGAAACTAATATTAATTGAAGCTATCACTACTTGAAGCTAATATTTATTGAAGCTATCATTAGTTGTAACTATATTCAAGAAACTAACACTAGTTGTAACTATATTCAAGAAACTCATTGAATCTAATATTAATTGAAGCTATCACTGGTTGAGACAATAATTCAAAACTTATCACTAGTTGAATCTAATAATAATTGAAGCAATCACTAGTTGAAACTGTTATTAAAAAACTCTCACTAGTTGAAGCTGAAATTAATTTAAACTACCATTAATACAAGTTAGTATTTCTTGATGCTATCACTAGCTGAAACTATAATTGAAAAACAATCACTAAATGAAGCTAATATTAATGGAAGCTATCATTAGTTGAAACTTTGATTGAAAAACTATCACTAATTGAAGCTAATGTTAAATTTAACTACCATTAATAGAAGCTAATATTTATTGAAGCTATCAATAGTTGAAACTATAATTCCAAATCTATCACTAGTTGAAGATAATATTATTTTGAACTACCTTTAATAGAAGCTAATATTAGGTGATGCTATCACTATTAGGTGAAACTATATTTAAAAAACTATCACTAGTTGAAGCTAATGTTAATTTTAATAACTACCTTTAATAGAAGCTAATATTAATTTAAATTACTACTAATTAAAATCACAGTTGATTGAAATTACTACTAACTGAAAATACCAATCAACCAGTAACGGAAGCTAATTGAAATTAAAACAACCACTAACAGAACCTACTATTAATTGATACTGCCACTAACAAAAAACATACATGCGTAGAAACAAGATATAGTTTTTAATATTTTGAAATAGCTTCCCTCTTTTTACCAACAATACAATTTTAACCAATTTAATTGGTTATTAATTAATATTAATATTAATATTAATTAATTTTGAAATAGCTTCCCTCTTTTTACCAACAATACAATTTTAACAAATTTAATTGGTGATTAATTAATATTAATATTAATATTATAATAATATTAATAATAATATTATAATAATATTATAATAATAATCACCAGACTACCATCAATTTTATCACAGAATTTTCGGAAATTGTGAAATATTTTATTATAAAATATGTAACAGAAATACAAATATACTTATATGAACTTTAAAAATAGTATAATAATTTTATCCTTCACCCACATATTTCTTCACTCTAATAATAATTTTCCCGCGCACCAATTCCAATAAAAACTCTTCATCATCAATGGCAACTAAATTGCATTTAGCTTCCAATTCACTTCATCTCTCTTATTTTCCCCGAGATAGTGATAATTACAATTTTGATTCGTAATGCGAACGTTCTTATATATATAGAATACTGCTGATCTGGACTTCTCATATAATAGTTTATCAAACTTTTTTATATCAAAAGACAAGAGTGCTGAGTTGACTGTTTTCGGCAAAATGTAATATAAAATTTTGACGTAAACATTTTGAACGTTGTTTCAAAAACTACGTACATTCGAATTTCTCTCTCTCTCTCTCTCTTTCTATACATAAAATATATATATAAGACAATCTTTTCTTGTAAATAGTATATTACAAGAAAAGATTGTCAACCAAGAAGTCTCTTTTGAATTTACAAGACTTGCATACAAATTAATGTACTTATTTTCTTGCACAGAAGCAAAAAAGGAATGCACATGAAAAATAAATTGTCAACTCACTTTTGTTCTTTTCATCTTCATTCAGAAAAGTAGTTTTTCCAGAAATCTTTATACTTTCTGTTTTGTATGAGAATTTAGAAAAAGCTTTTTAAATTCTTTCTTGGAAAAATATAAAGATATAAATATTGTTATTTGACAAATTGATTCAATTATTATAGTTCATTTGATTTAAATAAAGTTTATTTGATTTAAATAAAGTTTATTTGATTCAAGTAAATATTTATTTAATAATAGACAAGTAATCGGTTATTTGAATCAAATAAATTTTTTTTCAGTGTACTATTGATTGCTTTTAGCAAGAAACGAAACCAAATTATTCAATAACCATGTTTTGAAACTAATTACCGCGATTAGAATTATTACTACAATGTGTAATTGAAATTCCACTTTTAAAAAAATTCCATTTTCAAAAAATATTAAACGTGATGAAAATCAAACAAAATTCTTCAACTTTTAAAAACAAGAGATTGACGCGTTCCCAATTTCTTTATTATTCTCAACGGAAATATTCTCATCTTGAGTCAAATCTAGACGTAAATAGTATAAATTTAGTATTATTTTAAAATAACTAAATAGTGCCAAAACTTTTCCTGAGAATTTCAATTCCAAAAATAACAATTATTCCACACGTGTAAGCATGTTTGAAAAAAAACTATGAAAACAATAATAATTATTCATTCGTTTCTGTAAGAAAAAAAAAGAATTCAAGTCGATAATTTCTTATTAGAAAAAACGAAAAGAAATGCTCAACATCTTCCACAGAAAATAAATATTTTGTCAATAATAATCTATTTTTGTCTGCAATTCAGAGCTAAATTTAAATCCAAAGATATATACAAACATATATATATATATTTATCGCAGAGTGCATGAATTTGCCAATGAAATTTTTAAAAAAGATTCAAGATAAATTTTCGTGAGTACGATACAATATGTGAATGGATATTAATAGTTGATAAAGAAATTATTGTTCTAAGAAGTACAAGTTAACATAACGTATTCATAAGGTCAATTGTATGTTTGTATAAATGTGCATATATGTGTGTGTGTTGTTAATTGTGACAGGCACTCGTTTAACAATGTTATAATTGCTCAAAAACCAGTTAAAACCAGTATCTTGGTATTTTACCGAAATGAATCGCATATGCACATGACTTAAAATAGATTCCTCAGACTTTTATTTATATAATAAACTTACGCAGAGGAAATGTTACATATATATATTCAAAATAAAACATATATATATTTTCTCTTAAATCAGCCTTTAATTTTTGTAAAACGTTCTAAAATCATATTTTAAAACGCAATCACTTTTGTTCTATATACTTAACAATAATAAAATAATTTAAGGTCAAGAATACGAAAATTTAAAAATTTTTTCTGTATTCCATTCAAAAGAAAAATACAATTCGCGTAAAATTGGACCAATCTTGAGAGCCTAGATTGGGCCAATATTGATCCAAGACTGCGAATTTAGCAACCAACTTCTGATTTAAATATTAAACCAATATTTAGAATTAATACCTAAAATTTATATTCACTTAGTTCGATTTCTTGTTTTATTGAATTTGAATTTCGCGCCAGTATAATTCTGTAAATCCCCGCCTAGATGGCATGAAAATTCGCTCGTAAACGAGATAAATTGGACGGGTGAGTAGAAAATCTATTATAGTTTTACTTATATGTGGTGAATAATTATACTGTTAGTATATAACAATATAATAACAATAATATAATATAATAATGTAATAATAAAATAATCATCATTATTATTAATTTAAATAATAAAAGCGAAAAAAATAAAAATTTTACTGATAATATTAATATAATAATGTAATGTAATAATTTTCAAATAATAATTAATATTATTAATAAAATAAATTTTATTATTGTTAGAAACTATTTTTATTACTTTATGTTTTTAAAAATTGTTTTCTTTTGGAATAATACTCTTTTCTCTTGTACCTCATTTCCTCTCATTTTATAACAAAGTTAACAGCTATTTTTCCATCAATTACAAATTGATTCACTACCTCATCAAGTTTCTATCCCTTAATTAAGGGAGTAGAGAATGGTTTCAATTTCGCACTGGGAACTACTGGATACTTAGTTAATTTGCATACGATTAATCCTGATTGACCTGGCTTGATTATATATACTGTGGTTTATTTAATCTTTTATTTACAAAAATTTACACCCTATTTATATAATACCAATAGGAACTTAAAGGATCAATACTTTTTACGAAATATACGAAATAATTTTATCCAACTTTGACATTATACTGATAATATTTTAATATAAAACATTTTTCATTCCTGGCACTATTTTTTGTCTTTAAAAAATTTTTTAAAGACAAATTTTATACTGAATGGAAAAACATTTTTAATTTACAGCATGTATATAGGTGTATATATATCATTTTATGGATGAAAATTTATACTTTCAATTACTGAATACAAATATATAATATATTTTGATTTTCTGCAAGTTTTAAGCTCGCTTATACATGCATAGAATTTTTCAATAGACATGTTGTGACTCAAGGGAAATTTCATGCACGCATATATTTATAAAATATATAAGTGGCAACTTCTATATATAGTACCTTCTAAGTCCAATTCCCTACGTGGTCTATATAAATAATTATTGTTACCTATCTGATTACATTGTATAAAATTAAGAAAAAATGATAATATAGGAAAAATGTAATTTTCTTTTCGTAATAAAAATAAATGAAAATAATAAATTTAAATTCTAAAAATGAGATTAAATTTAAAATATATATTTATAAATTCCCATTCCCCAAGATATCCTAAAATCCTATATGTATATGAATGTTTGCTATCGATTTCGAAATGAGCTTGGCAACGTCTCTACAGTTGTATATAAAAAGGCAAAAAATCAATACCAAGTCATGTGCATAAAAGAATCAGTATTGTCATGTATTGGCAATAAAAAAATTTTTTTTATGTAAGAAAAATGACTAAAAAAGGTAAAAAGAAAAACATTGTTGAAAAATAACAAAAAAGTAAAACTTATTTTAAAATAAGACTGGGATGAAATTAATTCACTAAAGTAAAGTCTTATTGTAAAATTAAAGTTAAGTAAAAATATAATTTAAATTTCGCGCCGAATTAATTCTCTAACTGTCCGTCCAGATGGCATGAGAACTCGCTCATAAGCGAGATAAATTGGACCGGGAAATAAGTAACAATAACCCATCGAGACTCCTACTTAGTAAACTTTCTTAAAAAATTAAAGTCCTACATTGAAAAAAAATTTATTTGATCCAAATAATTGATTACTTTTCTATTATCAAATAAATATTTACTTGAAGCAAATAATTTTTATTCAAATCAAATAAAACGGAATCAATTATTTATGTTTTTGAATCAAAATTTTATTGTCTCAAGTAAAATGTATTTGATACTAATAAATATTTATCTGATACTAATATATATTTATTTGATACTAATAAATATTTATTTGATACTAATAAATATTTATTTGATACTAATAAATATTTATTTGCTTCTAATAAATATTTATTTGCTACTAATAAATATTTATTTGCTACTAATAAATATTTATTTGCTACTAATAAATATTTATTTGATAGCAGTCAAGTAATCCATTAATTGAATTAAATAAATTTTTTCAGTTTATTGTAAAATTAAGGTTAAGTGAAAATAAAATTTGAATTTCGCGCCGAATTAATTCTCTAACTATCCGTCCAGATAGCATGAGAACTCGCTCATAAACGAGATGAATTGGACCGGGGATAAGTGACAATGATCTGTCAAAATTCCCACTGAGTGAACTGTCTCAAAAATGTCCCAAATTAAAATAAGACTTTATTTTACAGCGAAACACATTATTAAAACTAATTGTACCATTTTCGAAAATTCCCTCCCTCCCCAAGATTAGTTAATATATTCCATGCAAATTCTAAATTCAGACAATATTATTTACTAGGAGTATAAATATTTCAAAGAGCAAAAAAGAAAGACTACAGGCATTAATTAGAAGCTTGCTAATTTCAGTATAGTATACACAGCAACGAGAGTGAGAGAGCAGAGTATGGCCTTAATGTTTCAGTGCACGTAGTGTGGCGGTTAAATTTTTCAGGACATTACACATTAGCATTTCCAAGTTGTATAACATTATACGAAGGGATATATAGTGCCATTCTGTTAAATACAGTAGCGGAAGCATACATATATACATATATATATATATGGCAAAATTGGTCTTAGTCGCGAGTCGAGCATCTGGAGATGACAGCGATTGTTCCCAAGTTTAACCGTGGCTTAAGTTCTCCGAAAGCCGCGCGCCGCTGCCGCCAATGACGACGACGACGACGACGATAGCAATCTGGAGACTTTGGATGGGAAATTCAACTCACAGAGTATAATCGCGACCGCCCTACATCTGATCCACTGAATTTGCAAAGTCGATTTTAAACCGCTATACGCGCGTAACAGCCGGAAGTGAGTATGCTTAATAACAATTTATCCTTCTTCCTTCCTTCCTTCCCGTTGCTAAATACTCGAAATCGTTGGCAATTCGCGGAAGATAACTTTCAGAAATTTATTATCAGTCTATTAAGGCCCGAGGAATGGGGGAAAATTTACTTAATGTTACCAATTATACAAGAATAATTGTTACAAAACTCAAAGAATGGGAAATTCAAAGAAAACTCACGAAAACTAAAGAAAATAGCCCACCTATCAGTAAAATTAACTCATCCAATTGGGTATTATTAACAACAACAAGAATCTACAAGCTAACTAAATTAACAAATAATTGAAACTGTAGCTCATTAGAAGTACCATAAATAATAAACCATTACTTACGGATATTAATAATTATTTAAAGCACCATTAATTATCAATACTATTATCGAAAAGGTAACGAAAACTACCATAAATTGACGGTACCAATATTTAAAACTACAAGTAATTGAAACTATAAGTAATTAAAACTACATGTAATTGAAGCAACGAATAATTGCAACTACCACAAATTTAAACAACCATTAGTTGGTGGTACCAGTAATTGAAACCATAAGTAATTGAAACTACAACTAATTGGAACTACCAGTAATTGAAACTACAAGTAATTGAAACAACCAGTAATTAAGGACATTATTTGAAACTACCATTAATTAAAACAACCATTAGTTAATAATACCAAAAATTGAAACTACAAGTAATTGAAACTACAAGTAATTGAAACTACAAGTAATTGAAACTACCAGTCATTGAAACTACAAGTAATTAAAGCTACGAATAATTGAAACTACCACTAATTAAAACAACCATTATTGGTGGTACCAGTAATTGAAACCATAAGTAATTGGAACTACCAGTAATTGAAACTACAAGTAATTAAAGCTACGAATAATTGAAACTACCAGTAATTGAAACAACCAGTAATTAAGGACATTATTTGAAACTACCATTAATTAAAACAACCATTAGTTAATAATACCAATAATTGAAACTACAAGTAATTGAAACTACCAGTATTTGAAACTACCAGTAATTGAAACAACCAGTAATTAAGGATATTATTTGAAACTACCATTAATTAAAACAACCATTAGTTAATAATACCAAAAATTGAAACTACAAGTAATTGAAACTACCAGTCATTGAAACTACAAGTAATTGGAACTACCAGTAATTGAAACTACAAGTAATTAAAGCTACGAATAATTGAAACTACCAGTAATTGAAACTACCAGTAATTGAAACTACAAGTAATTAAAGCTACGAATAATTGAAACTACCACTAATTAAAACAACCATTAGTTGGTGGTACCGGTAATTGCAACTACCAGTAATTGAAACTACAAATAATCGAAATTACATGTAATTGAAACTACCAGTAATTAAAACTACAAGTAATTTGAACTACCAGTTATTGAAACTACCTTTAATTGAAGATATAAATAATTGAAACTTTGCTTAATTGGAGAAAATTAGTAATTGAAGACATTGACCCTAAGAACCAATGAACGAAACTACCAACAACTGGAATTACATTAAATCCAAACAACTACCACGAGTCGAAGTAATAATTTGTCTAAATAGGGATTATTCTGTTCCAATGGAATTTTCCTTCCTTTTGAGAATCTTAATTTCCTCTCAAGTTTCATCATAGCTTGAGAGACGACTCGACAAATTCTCGAAGAGAAAAGTCCTTCCAAGTGCGAAAAATTGCATAAAGACACGATCGGTCGAGTATGAAGTGAGTGCTATTTCTGCGATGCTATTATATCTACCATCTCGCCACCAACTGCTTTCTTTGTTAAGCAATCTCGTGGAAAATCGGTGTTTCCTTGCTCTCTGATGGCAAATATTCCTGTCGATTCATTTTTCCCATTCGTATTTTACGAAAAAGAAGAAGAAGAGAATGAAAAAAAAAAATTGGAAAAGAAAAGAAATTCCAGTAAAGCGCAAATTTTTTTTCTCTCAACGAATTTAATTTGAGTAATTGGCATCAAACGTTGCGTTCAAAGGAGAAAAATTTATTTCATTTTTCTTCATATTTGCAAAATCTCATTTAGAGATGGGGGGAAAAAAAATTAGAAACGTTTCTTCAGATCGCTTCAATAATTATTTAAATATAAAAATTTTTGTCTTACTGGAAAAAAAAGCAACCACTACTAAAAAAAAATCCTTCTGAAATAATTTATCAGGCCTGAAAAACTACAAAACTACTTCCGAAATATGGATAAAAATTCCTCCCTATTGAAAATGAATTTGTCTTTTTACCTAATGACAAAAACTAAACAAAAAATGGAGATAAACAATTTTTATCAATTGAGAAAAAATCTAACGTGTCACTTTACTTCTTATAATTATTTTTTAAAATGCTCCGCGAGACGTTAATAAATGAACGAAGGTGTAATCGGCTTAAGCGATAAAAATTTTAACATCTGGCACTCGTCCAAGCGAATAAATAATCGACAAGAAAAGAAAACAAAAAAGAAGAGAGAATATAGCAAAGGGCATAGACGCATCAGTATGAGGCAAAATTTAACGAAGCTGACGCGATATTTACTGCGACAGAACATTAAAAAAGTGTTGAAGTGAGAGCTAAGCCTGCAAACTTTAGAAGGACGACATTGTAAAGCTCGCGACCGAGGCGCGCATCCTGTAAAAAGGGCTTTTAATAATAAAGTCGCACGGACTCGAAAGTTTTATATTTCCAGCCTGTGAGAATTTAGCGCCTTTTCTCATTCGCAACTTTTATTTTATTTTCCTTTTTTTTTTTAATATAACCAGATGGTTGCATCTACGCTTATTATAACCAACTTTGATAATGTTCTTTCGCAACATCGCAAAAAAGAAGCGAAAAAAAAACTGCTAAATGAATACTTTTCATTTCAAAGGTGACCAGAATTCTAAGTATGTATCTATATTTTCTCCTCTCGTCAACTTTTTCCAATTTTAATTTTCTTTTTCTTCTACTTTTGTGTTGGGAAATTTAATGGTCATAACTATTTAACAATGTGTATATGTATAAACTTCAAAATAGGAAATGTATAAACTTAAAAGTTAAAAAAATGATAAAAATTATAAATTATATAATTAGTTTACTTGATGTGCTTGAGGCCACGCACAGATTCGTTGTAATTACTATATATACAACGAGTGCTTAACAATATAACTTTATAATAAATTATACGTAACTTTGAATTAATATGAAATCAATAATTCTAATTGCGATGCAACCCCGTTACAAATGGACAAAATTTGTCACCGCGAACAAATTACCCCCGGAGCTTACAACAATCTGAATGATGCTCTATGTTAAATGGACCACGATTTTCTTCATTTCATTAATAGATAACAAATTTCCCTCTTCAATTATATTATTATACATTATTACAATTATTAATAAATATTAGTATTAGTTACAGCACTCAGTGCATTTTGCGTTGGTTTTAACGAATCTGTCAGTAAAATAATTATTAATGTAAATTAATTATATTATTTAAATAAAATTATGTATAATAATAAATAATATTAATATAATAATTATAACAAATAATAATTAATATTATTCCTTTTTTGCTTCCTCAGCGAGGAAGACTTGTGTTAATTATTATTATTATTATTATTATTATTATTATTATTATTTTTTTTTTTATTATTATTATTTTTATTACTAATAATAATAATATTAATATTAACAATAATATTAATATTAACAATAATAATATTAATAATAACATATTTATTAATATTACAAAAAATTCGTATTTACGAGGAACCGAACCCGGGAGCCGCTCAGGTTACAAATCCAGCACGTTAACCATGGGACCAAACATCACTCATTATTAATTATTATGAATATTAATAATTTCTACACACTAATTATTAATAATTAATCAAAATAATTAACATATAGTAATTAATTAACAGGAATATTAATTAACAGTAATAATTACAATATATTAATTATTTATATTAATAAATAATGTACAGTAATTTTTAATACAAATAATTAATATATAGCAAATAATTAAGAGGATTGTTTAATGCTTAGTTATATGACTGTAAGAGGTGTAAAACACAAATTGTAGCACCAAGAAAATAAATTCCATTTTAATTAAGAGGAATATTAATTATTTATATTAATATAATGAACAATGTCAATAAAAATTAACTCGGGAGTATTAAAAATGCTCTTCATTTGTTGAAATTTA
>JUFY01028385.1:0-10018 GCA_001855655.1 Leptopilina clavipes | reverse complement strand
AAATTCCCCTATTCACCCCTATTTTATAAATATTTCCTCTTTTCCCACTTTTTTTTTACTCAATTCCCCTATTTTATGTATAGAAATAAATAAGTTTTAACTATTTTATTCAGTAAATAAACTTTCTGAAACTCTAGTGACTTTTATTGTTAAAATTAAACGAAAAGTTACTAGAGTTTCGTCACTCTAGTGACTGTTTTGTTTAGAAACTAAATTTTCTAAGACTCTAGTAACTTTTGTTGTTAAAATTAAACGAAAAGTCACTACAGTTTCTTTCCACTCTAGTGACTTTTCTTGTGAGACTTAAACGAAAAAGTTACTAGAGTTTCGTCACACTAGTTACTGTTTTGTTTAGAAACTAAATTTTCTAAAACTCTAGTAACTTTTCCAAGTAAGCGGACAATTTCTAAAAGTTACTAGAGTTTCGATCCATTAGTAGAGAGATTCAAGTAAATACCACTTACAGTTCTAACCCCTAAGTTCAAATTAAACCCCCCAAAAATTAAACAAACATTTTAAACTAAATGAACTTTAATTTAAAACAACATTAAAAAGTAATTTTTTAAAACAAAAGTCACATTGAACTGGGAATTATACGTTTAGATTTCCCCTATTTAAACCCCTTTTTTAAATTGAAATTATTTCCCCCTTTTTAAAGCAATTTTATGCTGTGAAGCCTGAAAATAAGATTACTTTTTTCTAGTTTTAATTAATTAGTGATAGTTTTAGTATTTTTGGAGTAAAAACAATTCACTATCAGTGATTGATAGATTCGATGAAAATTGAAATTAGGGTCATTGACTGGATGTACATCTTCGCCATATGTTAGAGAATCGATCCAATATACTATTTACGCAAAAATCGTTTGATAAAAAGCAAAACTCGTCGACCTTCGATATAGGCTATACCTTCTCGGTGCGCGGAGACTGGCTCTTTAAGTCTCCTTTAAATGTGTGCACGGTTGCCAACTTTCACGTATCATAATACACAGTGAAAGAATGTGGTTTCCCTTTCAAATTACAAAATGCTGTGAACTGAGCGCACTTCCTTCGGCAATGGGGGAGGGGGATTTTTTTTTTTTATTAAATACGGTGAACGGAAGCTTTTGTTTTCTTATTCTCGAAAAAAGCACTGCCCCCTTAACCCCCCTGAAGTGGGGCTTATAAATAATATTGAAGAACCGCTTTTTAGCTTCCTCATAGAGATAAAATCTCAAAAGTATTTTGTCGAATTTATAGCCAAGGGGATATTCCCGTTGAATAGATAATATCCCAGGCAGACAGGTGACCTTGGCCTAAATTTATATGGGGAGCCGAAATTGCATAAATTATTATTTCACGCCTCTGGGCCTAAAAATAACACAACATGCATACAAATGAATCAATTATGGTTTTTTTTCTAATTTCCTGTTAGAAAATTAAACGGGTACTTTAATTTTTTTGCTTTTGTTTAGAATATTCTAATATTGTTACGATTAAAAAAAAAATTACAACTTTTATTGGAATAATTACATATACTCTGATATAATAATTGTTGCATCCTGTTCAATTTGAATTACAAATTATTTCCGTCATTTTGATAAAAGTATTTGTGAATTATTATATGCTTTATTTGAGCAGAAATTATTATTATTAATTTTGCAGAATTACGAAACAAATTTTGATCGTTTTTTCCTTTTTGTGAGAGAGAAAAAAAAAGAAGGCAACTTAGGTTAAGTAGGATAAATAAGTTAGTTACCTACCTTACCCACTTAGGTCAAAATTGATTCTCGAACTATCGATTTATATCGAATTATTACAGTCTACAATTGGTTGTTTCATTTTCCTTCAGAGAGGAAAGTCATAGAGAAAAGTATTACTTGTTGAAAAAATTATTTCTTTTATGTAAATGAATCTTTTTTTACAGTATAATTGATAAAACTAATACAAAAACAAATTGAATGGTAAAATAGAAAATTTTTCACTTTTTCTCTATGAAAAAAAAAATTTTTTTCTCCCTCTTATTTAAAAATAAGAATAAAAACTTTTACATGATATTAAAGCAAAAGTAATGTAAATAATATTTACTTTGTTAAAATAAATTTTTATTTTCAAAGAAGAAATCTCAGTTTTGAAATTGAAATAGAACATTCACTCAAAGTGTGCGCAGGGAGAAAGGGATTTTGCAAGTAGTTTATATATATATACCTATATAACGACATTTTGTGCATATGTGTGTATACTGACTTTAACTATATGTATATATATGTACACAATCGCAAAATACTTCAAGATACTCTCATTCGTCCCACGATAAAACTACCTTCGCCTGGACCGGTCCGCGTCCACGTGATACGAAGGTGGTAGTCATGATGCGAGTACGAAAAATCGATATCGCGGAATTTATCGCGATTTTTTTTTCTTTTTTTTTGATACACATATATGTGTATATGTACAACACATTGAAAGAATGACGTTACTAGCCGCTCGTTAAATATTGCACTTCTATTAAACTGAATACATTTGACGATTACATATGTATACACTTGCTAAGAAACGGGTTTTAGCCTCTCAAAAAAAAAAAAAGTTTCAATCCTCTTTCTTGGAAATGTGCATTTTCCCTCAACTGCGATGCGATATAATAATTTCTATTTAGAAGTCAACGATCTTCTTCACTGATGAAAAACAACGCCACTTGTTCGGTATATAAAATGGCTCAAAAATATGAGGAAATGGTGTGTCCCATCCGGTTACTCTTCCCACTGGTGCTTCCAAATTTAAAAAACATCTTTCCTGTAGAAAATTAATTTCAATGAGTTTCGGAAATTTTCTAAAAAATTTAAAAAAGCATTTTTTATTTACGATAATTGACGATAATTTTCAATTTTGAGGTTATGTTTATTAACCATCATCGAAATTTTAAAGTTATGTTTGCCTCTTGACGTCAGACTTTTGACCTAAACTTTGAATACCAACTGATCCTTCCATCTGCGATATTAGACTTGATTTTAAAATTTAATTTTGACCTAAATATTCCAGAAAACATTTTTTTACTCTTACTTGAATTGTTGCTGCAACTTCACTTCCAAAACCACAGGTCATTGGTGCTTCATGGGAGATGATAACGCGACCAGTTTTTTTTACCGACTGCAATAATAAATTTTTTATTTTAATTATTTTAAAAATTTCATTATTTTATTTCCATTTTTTTCATATATATTAGAAAACATAAATTTTTAGGTCAAATTTGCCTCTAGACCCGTGAATTTTGACTGTATTTATCTTTCGATTTTCACATTTTGAGGTTATAGCAAGTTACTTTTGACCTGAATGTTAATTTTCCCCTTCTCTTGATCTGTGAACATTGACCTAAATTTGAAGATTTTGTTTATTCTCCTGACCTTTGACTTTTCTTGTACATTTTGAGGTTATTTTGTCTCCACCTGTTATTTTAGACCTTAATTTTGATATTATTGACCAGTTTTTTTTACTTTCGACCTCCTTTTACCCTGTGAATTTGAATCTATTTCACCTCTTAACCATTATTCTTTGACCTAAATTTTGAGAATATTGACCTGTTTTTGACCTGCGACTTCAAGAATTTTCTTGAATACCCCGCAAATTTGATTCTAAAATTTGAATCTATTTTCACCTCTTGACCATTATTTTTTGACCTAAATTTTGAGAATATTGACCTGTTTTTTGACCTGCGACTTAAAGAATTTTCTTGAATACCCTGTGAATTTGATTCTAAAATTTGAATCTATTTTCACCTCTTGACCATTATTTTTTGACCTAAATTTTGAGAATATTGACCTGTTTTTTGACCTGCGACTTAAAGTTTTTTTTCAATATCCTGCGAATTAGGTCCTAAAATTTGAATTTATTTTAGCCTTTGGCAATTAGTTTTTGAGAATATTGACCTGCTTTTTGACCTGCTTTTTGAAGGGTCTTCCTGAATTATAACGTTACGTCATGTTACGGTGGTTTCTATGAAGTTTTTTTTAAGTTTGAATTTTTATGAATACCAAAGAAATAGAGAATAAGTTTTGAAATATAGAAAATGGGGAAAAATAGATTTAAAACTACAATTTAAATTCAACTGTTATCAGTATCGGTTTGAAGGGGTTTTTAAATTGAACTACTGCATTATTTAATAGTATTGAATGAGTTATTTTCAGAGTAGTAGAAATGGGCAATTCTCTAAGACATTTTATTACCAACGAAGGAAAGATATAAATACTGAAGAATCTCGTTATTTAACTATTAAAATCAAAAGCATTTTACAATAAAGGTTTTAGAATCCTTTTAAAAGTAAATCTGAATGTTTTAACATGTTTATAGCTCATCTTCTTAATCAAATTATCTATTGGAAAAAGAATTTTTAAATGAGAAAAAAAATCCCTTTTTTAATAATTGTCACGAATTTTCAATAAACAAAATAAAACTAACAATCAAAAGTAATAATAATTTTATATTAATATTATGGCTTAAAAAAATGTAAAATTCTAATATTAGTTGGTGTGCTCCCAAAGGAGCACAATCAGTTTCATAAACTAGAATATTGGAAATGAAATGTTTTTTATTTTTTTTAAGTTTCAAGAGAAAAATGATTACCTGACACACTGTATTGATGTCCCAGGGGAGAATAGAAACAAGGTCTATAACTTCACAGGACACTCCAAGTTTTTCTTGGGCTAGATCAGCCACTTCTTGTAAAACGTGCACCTGAGTACCCCATCCAATCAAAGTTACATCATTGCCTAAAAATAAAATTTTTAAACCCAAAAAAATATAAGATTTTTATTTTCACAAACATATTGAAACAATATTGCCTTAATATTACTGAGAAATTTTCGAAATATTGCATTAAAATAATGAGACAACATTGCTGCAATGTTAGCTAAATATTGCTGCAATATTCACATGCAATATTGCTGGCAAAATTATTTTAATATGGCTTTATAATTAAGTAATGTTGTCTCAATATTGCAGCAATATTACCGAAATATTTCTTTAGCATTAAAATGCAATATTGTGTCAGTATTGCATAGCAATGTTTAGGGCAATATTGACGCAATGTTGAGGCAATATGGTAATATTTTGGTAAAACAATTAGGCAACATTGCCTAAATGTTGCCTAAAAAAATATTTTCTAGTGTAAAAAATACCAAACATTATCTTTGGAATTTGAAGCATGAAATCGAATTCACAATTTGAAACAATAATGTTGAGGACATTCTATTGTATGTAAAGAGATCAAGAAAAATACGTTAAATTGTAGTAAAATTCGAATCAGTGAGATAAAAGTAAAATCAGCGAAGAAGATATACGACTTCTTTGTAAAACAATATATGACAAAAAGAAAGAAAGAAAAAAAATTGACACAATAATACGATTGTATATAGTATTGAAAGGGCTGACCTTCTCTAAGGATTTCTGCTTTGCCAATGAGTGTTTTGTAAAAATCGAGAGGAACGTTTTCCACTGCTGATCTATAAAGAACTTTTGGCTCAAACACAATGCACGGGTCCGGTTCCTCGATACAGCTCAATAGTAAACCTTTCGCTTGTCTCGGTCCTCGAGGGACAACCACCTGAATTCAAGATTCTAAAATTAGATTCTGATTAATCTTGTTATAGGGTCTATTAAAAGAAAATAATATATTAATTTTTTGTTTATCAATGCGTAATACACACGAGATCCGGATTTTATTATTATAAGTATACTTTCAAGACTTTAACAGACGTCAAACGACAATAAACCCGTTGACCTTAACACACGTTAGGAAACAAAGAGAGTGAAATAGAAAAAGGTCATTTCATAATCCTGTTTATTATTTTTCTTTCTTCCTTTTATTTCACTTTTTGATATAATAAAAGTTCTTTACACTCTAAATCTAATTAATTAAAAATTTTGTGGCATTATTAAGGCAATACTTTGGCAAAATTGTGGCAATCTTGTGGATATATCATGGCAAATTTCAGGCAATTTTGTGGAAAATTGTGCCAATATTAAGACAATATCTTGGCAAAATTTTGGCAGTACAATGGCAATACTTTGGCAAAATTGGGGCATTATTATGGCAATACTTTGGCAAATTGTGTCAGTATAGTGGCAATTTTGTGGCTATATAATGTCAAACTTCCGGCAATATTGTGGCAATATTAAGACAATATCTTGGCAAAATTGTGGCATTATTATGGCAATACTTTGTCAAATTGTGGCAATACAGTGGCAATATTATGACAATATCTTGGAAAAATTGTGGCATTATTATGGCAATACTTTGGAAAATTGTGGCAGTATAGTGGCAATTTTGTGGCTATATCATGGCAAATTTCAGGCAATCTTATGGCAATATTAAGACAATATCTTGACAAAATTGTGGCAGTATAGTGGCAATATTGTGACAAATTTTGACAATGTTGAGAGAATAACTTTGTGGCAATATTGTTGTAATAGATTGGCAGTATATATTGCCATTATTGTGACAATGCTTCGGCAAAATTATGGTAATAATATAAACAATATTATTTTGACAATATTACAAAAAAATTAGGGCAACATTGTGGTAAAATTTAGGCATATTGAGACAATATTGCGCAAATTGCATCATTCTTGTTTGCAACATTGTCGGCATATGTTTTTCCATTCAGACTTTATACTCAATTATTATTTTCCAGAAACGAAGTTGATCATTAATTATATCTTTAATCAGCCGCAGGGTGCAAAATTCCTGTATAAGCAAATGTGCATATTGTGCATTATTATCATCATCATCTTTGTATACATTCTCCATAGACTTTCTTTCCTTTCACTTGTTTCTTTTTGAGATCAACTATCTCAACATTATATATACATATAAAATTTATTCGCATCTCCTCTTTTCTGCTATTATAGAAAAAAATTAAAAATATGAAAGTGTTACTCCACTTTATACCTTTACTAATCTTCACGTTACGTGCGGTTTAATGTTGCTATTATATATTACGAAAGAAAATCGTTCCAACTATTACGTCAATTTTTAAAAATTTCATCACTTTACACCCATTAATAAAAAAAAACCAAACCGATGTTATTTTACCTTGAACATTAAAAATATATCATGAATAAAAATATATACAGTAAATAAATAATTTCACCAGATGGTCATTTTCCATCAAGGTGGAATATCATTTGGAGATTTTATTTTTGGCATGTCATTATTAAAAATATTTTGTAATGTTGCCTCGACATTTATCAGATCTGACAAAACACGGATTGATCGACTTTATAAAAATGAAGAAAAATTAATTCAAATGTGAATTTTTCAAAAATAAATTTTAATTCTATTTTCATAATATCGATTAAAAATATTTAATTAAATGGTTGTTAATAATTAAAAAAACTACCCGTTTTATAAATATCGACAAGGATTGAGTAACTTTTCTTATAAATCACCACACGATATTACGTAGTAAACATTAAGCCGTTTACAGTATCTGTTTATCAGTATACACACACATGTGATTTAATGTTGGACAACTTTGTGTCCAAATGGATAAAAAAAACTAAAGTTAAAAAGAATTGTTAAGATTCCAGAATTAATGTGAATGGCTTAATTTATATATAAAGTTTTTGAACACTTCCCCATAAGTCGGATTTTTTTTTACTTTGTATATATGTATGTGCTTTAGCAATTCAAGGAAAACATGCGGGATTTGATATAGAAAAAGATTGCAATCACTAAAAAAACTTTCTTCATGCATATATGCGCATCTATATACACGTGCTATGCGTCGTGTAATATTCATTGAAAGCTTTGACAGAATTTCCGCATATATAGAGTTGGTGTGTTGTGATGATGTAAAGCCAGCATTAAATTCAAATATAATACAGATACATGAATGCGTATTATACACACTCTCAATTCGATTAAACCCGATCAAGAATCAACGTCTCAATCCTCATAGTTTTCGCATTTCGAATTAAAACTGCGAAACTTTGTAAATGAAATCGTCGAAATCAAGTTAAATTCCACTCCATTTATGTGTTGATCGTGTGAAAAGTGTGGTAATTTATATTCCTGGAGTTTGTAATTAAAGGTTCTTATTGCAAGGGATTATTAGTGCTTTGAAAAAAAGTTCGAATTTCATTATTCGTCGAGACAGCACATGAAAACGCAGCAATATTCTATATGTATAACATTTCTACAATATTGCTGCAATGTTTTCAATAATGCTGCTACAAATTTGTTTTCATATTGCCTTAATATTGCCTCACATTTAACATATTTCCTCTAGTTGGCAGTCTAATGCTACAATTTTGCCCTCTTAATGCCTCAATATTACTTTAACTTTCATAATATTTCCTCTAGTTGGCAGTCTAATGCTACAATTTTGCCCTCTTAATGCCTCAATATTACTTTAACTTTCATAATATTTTCTGTAGTTGTCAGTCTAATGCTACAATTTTGCCCTCTTAATGCCTCAATATTACTTTAACTTTCATAATATTTCCT
Organism: Leptopilina clavipes; assembly: GCA_001855655.1. Taxonomy (NCBI): domain Eukaryota; kingdom Metazoa; phylum Arthropoda; class Insecta; order Hymenoptera; family Figitidae; genus Leptopilina; species Leptopilina clavipes. Next base: position 1,537 of record JUFY01028385.1, on the reverse strand, counting down.
CTAGTTGGCAGTCTAATACTACAATTTTTCCCTCATAATGCCTTAATATTACTTTAACTTTCATAATATTTCCTCATGTTTGGCACACTATTGCCTTAATTTTGCTAAAAATTTGGCTGCCATATTGTTTGAATTCTCACTATATTGCGCCTCACAATTTTGCCTTAAAATTGTCTCAAGTTTGACAAAATATTGTCTCTAGTTTAAGTGAAAAATTCCCTTAGTATTGTGACAATTTTTCATTTATTTGACACAACAATATTCTGAAACAACTAAACACAATTTTTGCCTAAATATTTCTTCAGTTTGCCACTCTATTGCTGCAATTTTGCCTTAATATTGTATAATTTTGCTATTATTTTTGGCTTAATAATGACTTAATTTTGTCACTCTATTGCTACACAGTTTGACATTATTGCAATAATTTAGCCACAATATTGCTTCAATTTTCTACAATTTTGCCATAATATTGTCTTGACTTTGGCTAAAATTTTGCCTTCATATAGCCTTAATTTAGCCACAATATTGCCTCAATTTGCCACACTTTTACCTTAATATTGCCTCTAGTTTGACACACTATTGGCTCAGTTTTGCCACAGTATTATCTTAACTTGCCACAATTTGACTCAATTTGCCACAATATTGCCTCTAGTTAGCCACACTATTACATTGATTTTGCCACAGTATTGCCTTAATATTAATTTTATTGTTATAACATTGCTGCAAGTTTGCCATACTATTGCCTTAATTTTGCTACAATATTGCCTCAATTTGCCACAATATTGCCTTAATATTCTCTTGAGTATGATACTCTTTGGCTACAATTTTGCCTTCATATTGCCTTAATTTTGCCACAATATTGCCCCAATTTGCCACAATTTTGCCTTAATATTCTCTTGAGTATGATACTCTTTGGCTACAATTTTGCCTTCATATTGCCTTAATTTTGCCACAGTTTGCCACAATATTGCCACAATATTGCCTCTAGTTTGCCACACTATTGCATTAATTTTGCCACAGTATTGCCTCAATTTGCCACAATTTTGCCTTAATATTGCCTCTAGTTTGACACACTATTGGCTCAGTTTTGCCACAGTATTATCTTAACTTGCCACAATTTGACTCAATTTGCCACAGTTTGCCACAATATTGCCTCTAGTTAGCCACACTATTACATTAATTTTGCCACAGTATTGCCTTAATATTAACTTTATTGTTATAACATTGCTGCAAGTTTGCCATACTATTGCCTTAATTTTGCTACAATATTGCCTCAATTTGCCACAATATTGCCTTAATATTCTCTTGAGTATGATACTCTTTGGCTACAATTTTGCCTTCATATTGCCTTAATTTTGCCACAATATTGCCTCAATTTGCCACAATTTTGCCTTAATATTGCCTCTAGTTTGACACACTATTGCCTAAATTTTGCCACAATATTATCTTAACTTGCCACAATTTGCCTCAATTTGCCACAGTTTGCCACAATATTGCCTCTAGTTTGCCACACTATTGCATTAATTTTGCCACAGTA
>JUFY01028384.1:0-12561 GCA_001855655.1 Leptopilina clavipes | reverse complement strand
ATATGATTCCTGAAAATTTTATTTTCATTTCAATAAAAAAATTTGATGTACACTATATGTATTTATTTACAGAAAATAATAATATAATAATAAAATAATACAATATAATATTATATTATATTATATAATATTATTATATAATATTATATAATATAATAATAATAATAATAATAATAATAATAATAATAAAATATTATTTTACATTTCGAAATTTTTTTAAATAAAAAAAAAATTGAAAGAATGCTCCATTTAGGTAAAATTTGCGATTATACAAATTTAAAATAAAATAACCATGAAAATGGAAATTTTCATAAAAATAAACATTTTTACCTGTCTTTTGGGCGCAACAGCAGATAACATCAATAATAATGATGATGACGACTAGAATGGCGATCACAATACCAATTATGGCACCGCTGGAAATTAGCGCTCCACGATGATGTACCACAGGGGAATCGTTACCTTGAAAAAAGATACAAAAAAATTTCAATTTACGAGCCTTTTTGTTATTAAATATAATTAGTGATTGGGTTAGTGCGAAAAGCCAGTATTTGAAAAATGTTTGGTGATTATCTACCACCGTGAAAAAGGCAAAAAACGAAAACAATCCTGAAACATTCGCAAAGCTTTTTCTTTTTCAAATTTCAAAAATAACATTTTTCAAAAGAAATTTTTCTTTCCCTGTATGTATGTAAAATAATTTTTCAATTTAATTTGTCCTGGTACGTTTCCTGTAAATACAGAATAAGAAATTACATCCATTTGAATTTGAAAAATCGATGAATAATTTTATTGCTTTTCTTTCATAAATAAAAAATACGAGTGTGATATCACCAAACACATTTCCACGCAAAAAATTTGTTAATTTCCTGAAAAAGAAAAAAAGGTGCGCCAAAAATCCGTCTTTATCGGAAGCGTATGTATGTACAAACAAAAAAAAACAAACAAACAGTAACAAAAGGAAAAAAAAAGAAAAAAGTAATTTCAAATCAAAGATTTGAGCGATACAAACACGAGCGAAATTTCAAAGGGAGATAGTTAGTGAACAGTTTTCTTTTTTTTTTTTTATTTGAAAAAATGCAGCCACGAGAGGAAAGAGGAAAGAGGAGAATATTCGATAGTACAAGTGAGTGCCAAAGAAGCCCAAGAAAAGGAGAAAAGCCCATTTTGCTTTATGGTGTTAGTTTCTAGCGCTACTACTCTACGTAATTGCTTCACACCACACAAGCGATTTTATTTTATTTTTAATTTTTTTTTTTTTTAGTGTGCCCTCAATTTTTTTTCTCTCTTTCTCCACTAGCAAACAAACAGAAAAAAGTATAGGATTTACACAGTCTACGATGTTTAGCAGTGCTTTCATTGGTCGTATATATATATTTACCATCAGTTCTGTCTTTCGGCTTGAGTTGCTTTTCCGCAGGGCAAAAAGCAGGCGAGAAGCGAAAAAATAAATTGAGTTGGTTATGCGGAGGGAATCATCTCAAATTTCCACTTTTATTCATATCGAATATCCAATTACACTCAATATTTTGCCTTTCATTTTAATTTGAGCCCAAAATAAATTCAAATTCACGACAGTATTTAATATAATTTTATATTTTATTTTCTAAATTTACGAAAAAAAAAATTCAATATTACCGCATGATATTTTTATAATTCAAAATTAACTAAATTAACAAAATTAACAAATTTTTAATTTTTTCCCCTTTCACGATTTTGGAATTATTTGAAATTGATTTCTCCGCAAACCGATCATTTACGTTTTTTTTTCTTGGACATTCCATGTATTTCTTCGGATTTCTTCAATATTATTTACAATAGTTCTGTTTCACAGGTGACAAGTAACCCTTGCTCATAAATATATATCATCGTAGAATGCTAATTACGAGTAATTAAATCTACACGTAAATGTTTACATATCTTAACGATTTACTATCTAGAATCTAAGAAATAATTTCGATGTTTTTCTCTTTTTTCGTCGCAATGAAAAAGAAAAAAAAATGAAGAGAAAAAAAATATCGCTCTATTTACATTCAGAGAAAAAATTATTTGTTCTTTTTCGAATTTTTTTTTCCCCCAATAAGCGAATTTTATATTCTTTCTAAAATTCTAAACTGGGCACTCATCGACAGTGATCAAAAATTCTCATGGTAATGGCATCCCACGACTATATTTATAATGCGTTTTTTTTCTTTCTTTAGAGGTGCAATCCTCTTTCTCTCGCTCTAATTTTTTTTTCATTCTATTTTCCATCTCCCTTCGAATAGATTGCGAGAGAGAGATTCAAGAAAATGAACTTGATGGTGCAAAACTATCTCTCTTTCTTCCATCTGTCGTCTTTCAGTTTTAATTCTTCTTATTAGAAAGCTATTTGTATAGCAGTTCGCAACACAGAAAGAGCTTTCAAATGACACTCTTCTTCAGCGAAATATTATCATTATAGTGACAGGAAATAAACTCTCTTAATTAATTAATTTCCCAGAGAATCTAAATTCAGATGGAAAATTCTATCAGAAAAAATTTCTTTCAAGCTTAAATAATATTTCAAAGAAACTAAAAAAATTTGATGATAAATATCGAGATAAATATATATTAGAATAATTAATTTTTTCGGAAAAAATTTTTTAATCACTTTTATTTTTCATTTTTTTATTAAATGATGAATTAAATGAATTAATAACGATTATCTGGCGCGAAAACTGAAAAAAGAATGTCACTTGAAAAGTTCCTTGGTGTTGAGAGAATTTAAATACATCCGTGAAAGAAAATCCTCTCTTCACAAAATTTTCAACCCTCTTATTCTTTCACGCTCTTTTTTTTTTTGTCAGTCCTAGTCATTATCTGTCGACTATTGTCTTCGAATAGAGCGAGTCTTACACCAACGAGTTCATCCTTTTTTTTCTCCCTCGTAATACTGTCCATTTTAAAATGCAATCTCAGAAAGCACCTCACAGCCTCCTCCTCCTTCTCTTTTTCCTCCTTTTTCTATATAATAATAGTTTCCCCGTTATTTCAAGTTTCTCTTAATTTATCGCTCTTCATTCATACAAATATACACGAGGCAAGAAGAAAATTAGTTACAAAACGCTACATAAAATGACAATTTTTTTTTTTTTTATTGTCTCGAAAACAAAATTTCGTAATATTTCCTATTAAAAGTTCAAAAAAAGAAAATTTTTCCAAAAATGGCAAAAAAAAAACTTCTAATTGAAAAGAAACACTTTTGTACAATTTTCCCCAGTTTTGAAAGAATATGAATAACTAAATATTTCCAATTTTTGCTTAGAATAGAAATTATTATATCAAAAACATTCTTTAGTGTTTCTTTAAATAAAAAATTCGTTGAGCTTTTGAAAAAAATGCGATTTTAGGAATAATTTTGACGTTTGAATCTACAGTAATCCGTTTCATTAAAAAAAATAGAAGAACTTCGCAAGAGAGAAGAGAGGAAACAGCGTATGTGATGCTAATTAAAAATAAATATTTTCAGAGAAAATAAAATGAAAAAAAAAAATTGAAATAATAAAATTAAGCACATGCCATGCGATGTGGAAATAACCCAGATGCTATTTTTAAAGTCTCAATCTCAAAAATAATAATTGTATCAACAAAAAATAAAAAAAATAAAAAATTGAAAAATTCGTTGCTTTACCAAATATTGATGAAAAAGATTCGTTGTTTTCAATTTTTAGGCGAATGAATGACAATGAGAATTTTTATAAAACTACTGACAGCGATTTTTAAAGAAATATAAAATATAATATTCTAAAAATAATAATTATATTAAAAATAATAATAATAATATTAATAATAATAATAATAATAATAATAATAATAATATTACAAATAATAATAATAATAATATTATTAAAAATTGTATAATAATAACTAATGCTTAATAATACATGATTGTAATATTAATACAATGATAGTAACAGTAAATTAAGATTCATATGTCTATGATTCACACAACATGCGCGCACTAAAACAAATTTTCTCCGAAACTAATCAAGCAGGACTGAATTTCATATCCCTGGCAAAAATATCGAATAGAAATTCCAATTAATATTTGCATTTTTAAAGTTTTCAAAATTTCATCCAGTTTGGATATATTTTTATCTTCTTTTCATTCAAAAGAAAAAATGTTGTCTATATTTCTGAATCTGATTTCAATTCGATAGATGAAAAAGGAGAATTTTTTTTCGATCTGACTCAAATTTCTATATTCGTATAGTGAAAAAGAAATAAAAAGGAAGAATTTTTTGATGCTTTGTAAACGATTTTAAACAAAAAAAAATTCTTTTTTAATCCTTCTTGAGAGTCAAGTCAAAAAAATCTAATTTCAAAAAGATATTGGAAAAATGCACATTTTGAATAAATGTAAAATAATTCGGAAGAAAGGGAATTTTTTTAAACGACTAATTCGTTTTCTGTATAATTTGCAGAAATATATATAAAAAAATTTCGAAAGAAATTTAAAAATTGAATGGAATTAATTGAAAGATTCGAAACTATCGCCAGGGATGCGTACTAAAAAAAAGAGAAATTTTTGTTGTTTTTTTTCCATCACTATTAAACCAAAATGAAATAATTGAAATTAGCCCAGTTACTTGGTCAGATTTGTATCGTTCATGCAGTTATAGTTTTAAAAACTATGCTATGTGTTATTTTCAGAGAGGTTTTTTTTCTATCATTCTTTTTAAAGAAACAAGAGTCGGATTCTTTGGCTTTAAACATGATTGCATGGACCAGAATACGACGTAAACCTGTGAAGATTCATCTATACTATAATTCTACTTTATATTGTTCATTTTAGTATTTAATACAACGAAAAAAAGTCCTTTATTTTCTACAAAAAAAAAAAACGATAAAAACGGATTTCGCACAGGATTGGACGCTGGCCCAAAGAAAAGAAGATTAAGTAGAAGAAAAAAAGTAAAACTATATAAACACGTTGAAAACGATTTTCGAGATTTCGTCTCGAATTTTCTTTCTTTCTTTGTTTTTTTTTTGTAAACGATTATCTAAAAATACTTTTCATCTGCTAACTCGCTAAAGACAGAAGCGAATATATCTCTGGGTTGGTATTTTTTTTAGAGAAAAAAAAATATAGATCACTGACGAATTAGATGAAAATTTCGTTTTTCTTTTTTTCATTACCTATAAATCGCTACAGGTATTTGGCAATTATTTAGGCAGTAAGTTTTCGACTTAATGCGCACCAAACACTAAATGCTACGTCATTCACACCAAAAATATTTATTATTCACTTATTTGACAAATTTGCAAAAAAGAAACAAAAAAAGAAATTAAAATTCAATTTTTATTGATAAATATAAAATAAATTTAATTTTAATACAAAAAATAAAACAAAACAGAAATTTGTTATGTAAAACAAATTTTATTGTGAAAGAAATCTTTTTCTTTTGGTGAAAATAAAATTCCAAAAAGAAAATAATAAACGACGAAAGGCGAAGTTTTTCAATTTGGTGTGAAGTGACGCGTAATCTGATGTCGCGCTAAAGGAAGTCAAGACATTCATACAAAAATGAAGGAGGACTTTAGCTTATTGTAAAAGGAAACGTACCAGTACGTTTTCAACAATGAGCATTCAACAACGAGTATAAATACATTTTTTTTTCTTTAAGAAATTGAGGAGGACAATCAGATCTACATAAGAAATCTCTTAATGAGATATTTTTCAATAGACAATATTTCTATCCATGAGATTCACGATTATTTCATGAAGAAAATCGAACGTAGAGTCAAAATAAAAATATGTTCCAATATTTTTTTAAAATTTAATTCAAAATTCAAAATTATCTTTTAAAGACACAGACTTTTCTTTCTTTGACTCTGCGTTCCATTAAATTCTTTTTTTTTTTTAATTCTTAGTAAATTTTAATTATCCGATTTTTCATGAGATTAAAATCAGAAAACTGATTTCTTTTTCCTACAAGTCATAGATTTTCTTTGAATTAGAATAATAAAGAAAATCTTAATTTTGAGATTCAGAAATTGACATTTAAACCTAATTCCAATAAATAGATTTCATTTCCTTCCAACGAGGATTGTGAAGAAAATTTTAATTTTGAGATTCAAAGACAGACTTTTTTTTGAACAGATATTATTTTTCAAAGAGATTTTTGAAAAATTAAAAAAAAGAAGAGGCTAACTAAGCGAAATTTTTTTTTAAAGACAATGAGATGTGCTCCTCACTTTCTCAGATCTAATCTATCACTGGTCTAAAAATGAAGCCAAGAATCTCACTTGATGAATGTTCTTTCTTCTTCTTTTTTTTTCTTAGACAAGACTCTTAACTTCGGAATGTACCGCTCTCGATCTGGTCGTAATTCGTCTCTACAATCTAGATAAATGAATTTATCGATGGCCTATAAACAAAAGCACTTCGGCTCACTTAACGATTTTCTCGAAGTCCTTTTGACTTTTCGCGGTCGAGACTAGAGTGTCGACGACGATATTTGTCTTTTATCTCTTTCATCTCGATTAATGAACGCTAAACAAATCACATTTCGTTATTTTTTCTAAATAGCTTTTTTACTGTTTTACTGTCGTCTTTTTTAAATATTAATATCGATTGTTTTTTTTAAATAGTTATTTTTCTCTCTTTTTTTTGTTTGTTCATTTATCATTTAGAATCGAGTGTGTGATTCTGATACGCAGGGAAAAAACACTCATTTTTTTAAATGAAATATCGACGCGAATCTCGATTGACGTGTTTGTTAATAAATACAAACAGGTAATTAAAACAGGTACAGTCGAGTGTAATCGATCGCAGATTATTAATAATATAGTCCCCATTTACACTTCTTGAAAAAGACGTTTTTTTTTTCATTGACGGCTCTAAATGGCTAATGATAGGATCGTTATTGTTGTGGTAAAGGCGATCAGGACGCCGAGCCTGGTAGTATCCCCAGAAGATACTAACGAGTAGTCCACAGTGATGCCGGAAGATTCTGAATGATAATAAAAGTGTTCTTGTAGATACGTCGGTGCTGGTTGGTATTTTTTTTCTATTATACACACGGTTCTCAAAGGACCTAAGGTCTTTCTTTTGTGACTAAGTATATATCAAAAATGAAAAAAAAACTCAACTAGTATTCTATGAAAACTAGAAGAGAGCTAAAAAGCCTTTTGCGTATCTTGAGTTATGTATATATATAGCTTTGGAATAAATTGTGAAAAAGCTGGTGCTTTAACGAAAAAATTGTAGCAAGAATTAAAAAAAAAAACAATAATAATAATAAAACGTCAAAAGGAATAACTAAAAAAGACAGATTCTTCAAGAAGGAAGGATTCGACTCCTTTCTTCTTCGAGTATTTCTAATTTCTATAAATTAATTTTAAAATTCAAAATAAAGTAAAAACATTTTTGGGAAAATTTTTACTGCAAACCGAGAAAAATAATTTTTATCCTTGAGATATTTTTCTCTTATTTTGGAATTTGGAGATTTATCAACAAAGATGCAATTTTGAAAAAAGGATTTTTTCCACTTTATAAAACGAAAATGTGATTTAAAAATTTACAACTTTAGTTCCACTACTATTAAAAAACATCTAAATTATAAAAAATTAATTAATTTGATTAAATATTATTATTCGCATTATTTTCTCAATAAATCTCCAGTCGTAATTTTCTGAATTATTTTCAATATAATAACGACAAAAATTACAAAGAGGAAAATAAAATGGAAAGGCGACTTACCTCGATTGGTTTTAATTTTTATTTCTCCAGAATCACTAAGACCCAAGTAGTTCTTTGCTCTCACTGCAATATTGTAATACGTATCCGAATAAAGATGTTTCAGCCAGTAAGTGGTTCTCTTACCACGTTCCTCCTCATTGCGACATGTTCCCGGTATTATTTCCCAATCACCGGAAATTCTTTTCAATTGACAATATTCAATTTCATAATGTGTTATTTGCTCGCCATTATCAACGGGCACCACCCACGATACTTCATATTGATTTGAATAGGGCGAAAGTTCATATTCCATTCCTTGTGATATTTGAGAACGAATTTTCGGTATTCCTGGTCGTGATTTGACGAGTGTTGATTCAGTTAAATGATTAGCCCAATTGGCAAAGCCAGCGTCATTTGAGGCCGCAAAACGAAATTCATAATGTGTATTCGGTTGCAATTGCTCAATAATGTATGTTGAGTCTGGAATTAAACGCAATCAGATGTTAATGAATAAAATTTTCACTAAAAGATTTTTTAATAAAAAAAAATAATTGGGAAAAAAAAATTTTTACCAAACTTTAATAAATAGGGGAAGAAGTAAGTAGATGAATTAATAAATTTATTCGAAAGGAGAAAAGGGGAAGAAATTAATGAAAATAAATACTGTTAGTTGTTTCAACTTACTGACTGCCCAGGTTCTATTTAACGCATTATGCCATCCCAGTTCAGAGGGTTTATATTGAATGTTGACCGTTTTAATTGGTAGTTCATCGTCATGAGCTGGCAGTAATATCTCGAAAATTGCTGTTGTCGCCGTCATTTCAAGAATTCGAACTTGAATAAGATTTCCAGGCCTTTTTCCCTCCTTGACAACAAATGGAAATTCATTCGAGCCATGAATATTCGTGGCAACGCAACGATAAGTCGTGAAGTAACGTGGATCTCTTGGTTCAACAATTAAAGTCGAAATTGGTCCATTACCAATAATTTTATGTGGAGCATCTGATTCCAGTCGAACATTTTTATACGCTCTCCATTCAATTGTCGCATTAGGAATACTCGTCGCTATACATGTCAAATTTCCCGGATGATTGTTCCAAGCGAATACTGTACGATTAACTGTCACTTCAAACGTAGGCGGAAATTCTACAGTCAAATGTCCAGTTTTTGTACTCTCACCACCTTTATTTTTTCCTATACATTCGTACAAACCATCGTCCGATCTGTAATAATAATACGGAAATAATAAATTATCACAAATAGAAAGTAATTTTTTTTCTAAAGGGAAATTTTCCCCCTCAAAAAAAAAAAAAAAAATAAAATAAAACAAACCTCTGAGCTTGGTTGATGATTAGAATACCAGTCGTCTCGGCATTATTATCGTCCTTTCGATTCTCGAGTGTTATTCTACTGTCGCTCCTTTGGACGCCAATTTCAAAACGTTTCTCCGACGTGTACTTGCGAAAAACAATTTCCGGTGGTGGACGACCAAATGCCTTACATTCAATTTTCACTTGATTCATAACTGGAATTGTTTTATTGATAAATTCCATAATTTTCGGCTTAACAATAACATTAAGTCTAATGTCCCATTCGTCAAAACCAGCGGCATTTTCCGCTCTACATCGATATTCTCCATCGTCCTCACGATGAACATTTTTGATTGTCATTACACCAGTGTAATTATTAACGGCAAATCGATCGGCTTTTGATAAATCCTCATAAGTTATTGTTTTCACCCAACTAAATACTGGTAGTGGTTTACCTATCGCTTTGCATACAATGTCAGCCGTGTCACCTTCAATTGCTTCAATTGTCGTTTCGGTTTCTTCGATTTTTGGCTTTATATGCACCTGGAATTTTACATTTTTCAATATTAATTTCTTCTTTACATTAATTAATTTCTTAATTTACGAAATTATTAAAAAATATTAGTAAATTACTCAATATCACGTAATTAGAAACAAAAATAATAAAAAATTGTGAATTAAAAATTTTTCTTCTGGAATAATATTTACCTCGACGCGAATGTTTCGCTCCTTAAGTTCGCCGGTGGTTTGAACAGAAGCCCTGCAAGTGTAGATACCATCGTCGCGTTCGGTGACTTTTTTGAGCTTAAGAGAATGTGTCTCGATGATGTAGTGATCGTTAGTTTCAATTATTTCTCCATTAAAGAGCCAGTCAACCGTTGGAGAAGGTTGTGCGAAGACTCTACACTTGACATTGAAATCCTCACCGAGAATGGGATTCTGATTTTCCGGAGCGTCATTCCACGTTATGGCAACTATAATTGGACATTTTTATTTATCAAGAAAAAGAAGACAAAAAATTATAAATTTCGATATCTTTTATTTTATTCAATTTTCAATATAACAAAATTTTTCCTTTATTTTTTTTACCTATTGTTTGGATTTCCACTTCCTTGACCAATGCCTCGTTATTGGCGAAATTTCCTCGACATTTGTACTTTCCGCCTTGTTGTGTTTGAAGATTCGTGAACAGCAGGACCAACGTGTGTCCGTGACGCTTTTCCGTGTACATCGTCGATTTTCCATTTCCTTGCCTAATTTTTAAACAAAAATTTTTTTATTATTAATTAATATAATTTATTACTTTTGCTTTATTGAAAAAAAACAATTGAAAAATATTTTTATTAAAAGGAGATTTAAAAAAACTATATGTTCTAGTAAAAGCGTTTGAAAAATCAAAACTGTTTACAGAATACAATTAATAATTTCCGGTAAAACAATTTTGCTTTGCTGCAATAAACAAATTTTTCAAATAATTACGAATAATTTTAATTTCATTTTGAAAAGAAAAAAAATTCACATTCGAAGAAAATTTTTTCAGCTCAAACAAATCTTTTTGATTTTTGAAATATGCAACTTTTATTTGGAACCCTTTTTCATAATTTTAACATTCAATGTTTGAAACTTGTCTGATTTGAATTATTGTACATTTAATATATGAAAGAAAATATTTAATTGAACGTGCTCGAAAATTTCTAACAGTGTCACATTCAAAAAAATTATTTCCTTCAATCAAAAATGCTCGGAAATGTTTTTTTCAAAAACAAAGGCAGCAACTCACTTTTATTTATTATTATATAAAAAAAAAACACTTTCGACAAGTTGTTTTGTTACATGGAGTTTGGGACGTATTGTTTTTTTCTCTCTCTTTCTCTTCGCGCACATAACGGAAGTGATCGTCAGTTTTTCGAGAGTGCGTGATTGATTGTATAAATAACACATGTAACAAAAGATAAAACAAAACATATTGTTGCTGCGTTTGCGAAAAAGTTAAAAAACAAAAAATAAAATAATAATAATAAAAAATTTCGTGCTACAAACAATGAGTGTGGCAAGTGGATAAGTAACGAGTGACAGGCAAAAAAGATGATTATATATTTTTTTCCGATAAAAATTGCTATGAATATTGTAAAAAATAAATTAAAAAGCCTTTTTTATATAAAAAATCAAACAGTTCTTGGAAAAAGTTTTACGTACATTTTCAACAAAATTGAGAAAGCAATCAGAAAATTTTTATTATTTCAATTAATAACAAAATTTATATTACATATGATCATTAAATAAATAAATCATTAATTCAGTAGAATTTTTGATTTTATAATTACAAAATTTAAGTTCAAATAAGAATATATCAAATCTATTGATTATTATTATTATAAAAATTTTTGCAATAAATAATAAATAAATTTTACTCATTTTTCAAATTAATAATTACTAATTATCAATTATTAATTGTTAATTATTAAGAATTAATTATTAAGAGTAATTAATTATTATTTTTTAATTATTAAGAATTAAGAATTATTAAATAATAAAATAACATTTATTTGGAACGTTGAGAAAAACAAAGTAATTGTAACACTTAAAACTCGCATGCAACATAAAAAAAAATTGAATAAGAATGAAAAAATTATTGTGGAAAAGTGAACTACATTGTGTGTAAGCATTAATATACTCGCCCTTCCAATTGCTGGACCTGAAGTCTGTGTGCAAAGTAAATGAAAATTTTGTTAAATTAGTGCTGCGAGTGTTTGAGTGCAAAGTGTGCTTATTTTAATGTCTAGTGTTTTTCTTCCTTTTCTTTAAAGCGAATTACTTTCACATCAAGCGAAATATTTCTCTACTAAATAGCTCATTTTTTTCATTCGAGTAATAAAATTTTCAATTTCTCGAAATAAAAAAAATTTTTAGGTAAAATTTAATTTTTCCTTTATTGCTAATAATAATTTTTTTTTTTTGCAAAATTTTCTAGTTCATAATTTTTCAATAAAGTTAAATGAGTTGAAAAAAATTACTAATTAATACCTAAAATTTAATTAATTTGTTTATGTTAATTTTCCTTTTTCTAAAGTTATAGTAATTTTTAAATTATTTGAAAATTTTTTGGATATAAAATGGATTTTTTTTTCGAAATTTTTTTCGAAAACTGCGCATTCCTTTGAAAACAATGGTAAATCAAAAGGAAAGAAAAAGAAGACTTACTTTAAGGATTCAACGACATGACCATAAGGATCAATCCATTCCATGTTTGAAATTAATTCGGGATTTGTAACATTTGGTTTGCATGTTAAAATAATACTTGAGCCGACAGGTACCGATTGCTTGTCTCCATTTGGCAAAATTTCCAGTCTTGACTCCCCATTACTGTAACCTGTAATGAAAAACAGAAATATACATTAATATAAAAATAAATATAAGAGCGTGGGTGAATAATATATATAATTTATTATATAATTAAAATAATTTTCGATACATGTATATATTATATAAATATGAAATTATCTGATTGGAAATAAGGTGATGAATTTTTTTTTTTTTTTTTTTTTT
>JUFY01028383.1:0-23909 GCA_001855655.1 Leptopilina clavipes | reverse complement strand
GTGTAAATTGTAACACAAATGACAATGTAAATTTTGTAAATTGTTGTTTTGCACTTTGATGTCCATGATGTTGGTCTCCACATGCCAAGAAACGTAAGGACATTTAATGAAAGACCAGATAACATTTTTTACGTTTATATTTTAGTAATCGAAAGATTTTTTTTTAAAGATGATGATAGTAATAATAATAATTATAATGATAATAATAATAATAATAATAATAATAATAATAATAATAATAATAATAATAATAATAAAAATAATGAAAATAATAAAATGTTTTACGGATCTGTTACATTGTTTTCACGGGAAGGGATTTAAATATTTATAAGAAATAAAACTGGAGAATTTTTTAAGGCGAGTTGTGACTACTGCCTTCCATGAAAGTTCTCATTGGACTGAGAGATATTTTACATTCGGAATTATATTCCTCCTCCCTTTCACTAGTTTTGCTTATAAGTAATTCAACAGGTGGCGTGCGGTTAGAATATCATATTATCATATTATCATATTCAGACTATAAATTATTCTAAACAATCCTTTTCTCGAAAATCTATCAATGATGTGGTGCATAATAAAACTATACTTTGTCGATTCCATTTTTATAAAGTAACTTTATACTTTATTTTAGGTAAGAATTTAACATTTTAACAAAAGTGTAAATTTCGCAACGTTATTATTTTAATTTAATATTTTCTGACCGTCTTTATTTTTTTCAATTACTTCCAGTATTTTTTTATTATTTATTTGTTCATAAAATAATATATTACATAATAATATAGAATATTATATATTATATTATTCTTTATAGTATTGTACTTGTTGCATTATGTCATTGTAGTAGTAGTATAATAGTAGGATAATAATAATAAAATAAAAATATAATAAAAAATAATCACATTTTATGAGCAGTTTTTTAAAACTATTTTATACTATATTTTCTACGTGTTTTTGCGACATTTTTTTTTTATTCACATAAATGCGCAATTTTCCTAAGTTAATAGTCATTAGGCTTTTGAATTTTTTAGCAAGTTGTATGAGGCATAAGACGTTCGTAAAATCTGACAAATGAAACGATTCAATAAAAGAGGTATTTAAAGAATTAGTAATTTTAATGAAAAAAAATGAATTGAACTCACGGTAACAAAAGTGTTTAATGACATGGGAATAATTGATCCACCGGTTATAATTATTGGACTTCTTGCACGCATTGCTATCAAAAGAAGTCCATGTTTTGATTGTCTTCTTAATATTGTCCAATCAATCATACTAATTACGTCCGCTACTTTTAAACTCTAAATAAAAAATAATTTTATTTCATTTTTCTTTACTCAAACAAAAATCATTAAAAATATTATTTCAAAAACTCAATATTCTAAAGAATATACACAAAAACATTCTTTTTATTTATTAAGGTCTGTATTTTTGTTCGCAAGATTGGATTATAATATGCCGAAAACGAACTATAAATTTCAAATTAAAATTATTTATTAAAATGTAAATAATTAATTGATCAAATTAATAATATTCAGACGAAAATTTCAAATATAGTTGATAATTGCACCTACTTTTAATATTACTTCATTGCCAAAAAGGCAATATATAAAGGTCTGAAAGAAAACATTTGGTAAGAGTAACCCTTGGGCAAGAACTTTTTCATTAAAAGTATCTTTTGTTGATAAACTGTAAATAAGCGTGCAAATATTTGTAATTGATCCAATAAATTGCATTCCAAATACAATACTAAAAATGTCGTTCAATTTGTCACTAAATCTGTGAATTTTAAATAACTTCTTCAGTAACTTTTTTTTATTAAATAAAGTAAAATTATATTATATCTAATAATTATATTAAATAAAATATTGCGTGTGAAACCTACATTTTTTTACATTATATGCAAAAATGAAAAAATGTGAAATTAATTTTGAATATTAAAATATTAAAATATCACTCACAGATAAACATAATTATGATGCTTAACGCATTCAACAAGAATTTGAGCCTCTTTAGTTTTTGCATAAATTAACGAACTTTCGTCATTTACATTCAAATTGGTCATTTTTTCAAGACGATGATAAATTATCTCAAGTTGAGAACATATTTGCAGCATGATTACCATTACAAATGTTTCTACGCCAACATTTGTTAGACCTGAACTAAAAATACCTAATGTTTGACTGGCGTAAGTGAGCCAAAATGTAATTTTACGATGACTGTCATATGGCAATGATGTTTTGAATGGTAACACAATTTCATCTCCTATTGCCAATCCACCGAGAGTTAATGCCGTCATTGTACATAAACTTCCAATCAAAAAGAACCATGTATTCCTCCTGCAAAAACTCGATAAATTAAAAAATAACTTCTGTTATACATTTATTTCAGTTTCTTTTCTTTTTTCTCCTTTTTTTTCTTTCAAGTGACAAAATAAATTTTGACTTCACTAACCTTGACATATAGTCATAATGTTGTTGAATACATTCCTCGATATTGTCACGTGGTAAGAAATAATTCATTTCCATCATTTTTATTAAATCAATAATTTCATCTCGTTTGATTATTAAATTTGTTAATTTCACGCAAACCACTAAAATTAACAGGAACCAACATAATGATTCAGAAAAATCATCAATATCATTGAATGAATGAAGGACAAAGTACATGTACAAAGACATGTCAAATGAGTAAACAATAAACGTCATAAAAATACTAAAAATATTGTATAAAAATGCAGCGGCAAAAAATGACCAACCAATTGGTCTCCAAAAACCAGCAGTTGAAAGAATTGCCAACGAAACTTGAGCTTGGTACATTTTTTTTTTATTTTATTAATTACAAATTTTGGCAATTACTTTTCCTTGTAAATATTTATTCAAACTTTTGTCACTTATTTTCAATTTTTCATTTACTTTTGAAAATTAATAATACTTTTGCTTGTGACGTTTAATTTTCTATTCATTTTTTGTGCTTTTGTAAATTTTTTTCTATCTTGTAATGTTTATTTAATTTCCTCGTTTTTTTTTTACTTTTGAGGAATTTTTTTTATTAAAAAAGATTACAAAAGTTTTGTTATTTAAATAAAAGGGCTTTTTTTTAAAGATAACAGTAGAAAATGAATTATTATTTGAAATTCTGAAAGTGAATTTGTGTCCCCTCTGCTTGTGGTTGTTACAAAATGAAACCTTATTATTCCACCCTCCTTTCTATGAATAATAATTAGATAATAATACTCTGCGAAAGCAATGTATAAGGTTGTTACTAATAATAAATATAATTTACCGATGCATAAAAGGGTTAGTAGCAAGGTTCGTTACTTAACTATTATACTCTTCATTAATTATTTCTTTGGAATTGCGACAATCCTGCATATAATACTGCAGTCGCATTTTCAACTCTTTATTAATTAATTCCTTTATAACTGCAATAATTGTTGTGCGATAAATTCATAATTATACGTTTCTAACAATGCATATCACTGAAAGTTATTATTCTCTTTTATTAAGAGAAATATTCACCGAAGTCGATATAGAAACTTTGTAGAGTCACATTTACAATTGCATTTTTAAATAATAAATTTCCATATCAAGAAAATTATACGGAAATGTTAAAATAGATTTCTTAACATTACTGTTAAGAAACGTTTTTCGTCATATGCTTTGGTAATTTTTAAAATATATAAATCTTTCTACAAACAACATACTTTTTATAATATATTCATTTTTTATTTAAAATGTATTCAATTTTTTCCTAAAATTTATATCAGTTAAAAAATGACTAATAAATAATTTTCAAAAAGCTAAATTAAAAAAAATTATTCCATTGCTATTTCAATTCTCTTTAATTAAAAATTAAATTTTTCAAGAGAGTAAAAACGACTTTTTTAAAATAATTTTTTATTAAGATGAAACGAAATTGAATAAGAAGAACTATCTATTTAATCAGCCTCCTTTTTGATTTAATAATTTAACTGTTTTTCAATAAATTATAAGTCGAATAGGATGCTTTTAATATCTGAAATAAAAACAGATTTATCAGATTTTGAATTTTTTGAAATATAAGAATAGTATTTAAAAATATAAATAATAAAAATAGCATACAGTGAAAATCTTAGGTATACAATTAAATTACAAGAAAAAATTGATACAAACTTTCATGAATGTTTCTAAAGACATGACGATAACGGACGCAGCAGACAATTTTATTGGTCTGAGAGATTGCATCATCAATATAATAAGACTTTTTTTTGTATTATTTGTCAATACATTCCAATTTATAAAATATGTTGCTGTTCCAATTTCCGAGCTCTGTGAAAGTGAATACATAGTACGATTATTTGAATCAAATAAATTTTTTTTTAGTGTAGAAATAATACATAAAAAATGTATTGATTAAAATACAAAATACATTTAATGAAATTCAATAATCCAGAAATCAGAGAAGATGAAAATTTGATTCGAAAAATTAAAGAACTAATAAAATTTTCTATTTCATGCTTGAATTTTGAAACCTTTTCGGTTATTTGTTGACCAAAGTAACAGTAGATGAAAATTTGTAACGTATAAGAATTTGCACAACATATCATTAACCAACTGTGATGATTTTTTATACTCATTTTCGATAAATTGTATATAAGTGTACAAAGAATTATCGTTGAAGCGAAAAATTGCATGAAAATTGAAATTCCAAATTGTTTGTTTATGTTATCGCCAATACTGTAAAAAATAAAAAATTTAGTCGCACTTGCTTAAAATTTATTTTAAATTAAGACTTGACATTATCTCAAAAAATTTGAGATAATTTTTCTTTTTTTGACAAACGAAACAAAAAATAAATAAATAAATAAATCTCACTCAAGCAAATAAAGATGTCTCTCTAAACAGTGTTTTGTGATATCAACTTCCCGATGAAACTTGACGTATTCATGATCAATATTTTCCGGTATTTTTGAAAGTAAATTCAAACGATACATCACTATTTCCAATTGACCGCACAATTGTAGTAAAACTGATATTGCCAATGTCTCGACACCCACATTAACTTGTACAATCATAATTACACCAATTAATTCTTGAAAATATATCAAAGAATATGTAATTTTCGATTCAAGAGAAAATGGCGTCCAAACTGGAAATGGAAGCGCTCTATTTGACATTGATACAAACGGTACCAAAAGCACCATTATTCCGGAAAGACTTGCTGCCAATAAAAAAATAAAAGAATACTTCCTATTGCAAAAAAATATCATATTAACTATTTCCTAAAAGAAAAAAATGATAAAAAATAATTTTAAAAAATAGAAATAAAATAAATTACCTTCCTCTTAGAGAATAATTCCGTAAAATTTCGACCTCGTGAAAATCTCTCGGTTCACATATTTCAGACTCGAGCATTTCTTGTGTTTTTACAAATATTTTACGTCTCTTACAAACAATCACCATTTTTGAAAGAGTCATTATTGTTGTTGTCGAATATAACAAACTTTCAGACAATGATTCAACATCTTCATGTTTTTGAAATAAATGTATACAAACTATACAGGTGAATGTTGAAAATGTTGTCATAATAAAAATAGAATATAGTCGATAAAATATTAATTGCCACGTTTTCCTCCATTCTTCTGGTTTCCATATACCGGAAAGATTAAAAATTATCAATGAAAGCTGACCGGTGTAGATTTTATTTCTTTTCTCATCAGACATTTTACAATATCTATTTTTTTAATAATCATATGAAAAATTGTAGAAAACCTATTTTATACTGGGAGGAAAAGTTTGTGAAAATTAAATAATATTTTAATGTCCCGAAGTTTCGATATTCCTGACCAAATATTTTTTTAATACTGTCGGGTATTTTTTTCACAAGAACTTGAGAATTTCTCGTTTGTTAATAATTCCTGGGGTAATTTTGTAAAGGCAGAAGAATAATAAAAAAAAATATTCCGTCAGCTTTTTGATATTAATAATTCAGAATATGAAAAAGTCTTTCTACAGCATAAACGTATTATTTGTAATTGATTTTTACGTACTTTTTTTCCTTCAATTGTAACAAAAATATACTTTACATAATCGAGACAATTTGCATATATTAGAATTTAGTCTCGTTGAATTTTGCAAACCAGTAATTTATTTCTTTTTTTTTTTTGCCTGACTTTGATGGTACAAAAATATTATATTATTATTTTAACATAAATATCAATCATCTTATGTTTTATTCTCGAAGAACATGAGAAAACAAGAAATTACACAATGTACGTAAATTGTGGATATAAATATTAAACGTGACTTGCGCAAAATGATATAAAAATGACTGCAAAAAACTTAGAACTAGAGGCACACATTTTTAGCAGAGGTAAAAAATTTTCAGTAGCTTGTAAATGTTTTGTAATTAAGTAAAATTGACATTTTCCAAATTTTTTCATTGGTTCTTTATGAATGTCCTTTTATTTAAATAAAAATTAATTTTCCTTCACAATTTTTTAGTCTTTTCGTTAAGATTAATTTTAATTTTTCAATGTTTTGGAAGATTATATCAGCAAACTGTAGACTGAATATGATAATCGAAGAATCTAAAATGTAAAAAAAATTACAAATTGATGAAAATTATAGAAAAAAAATTAGAAATTGATGAAAATTATAGAAAAAAAATTTAAAAAATTAAAAAATATTACTAATTAAAAATATATTAAAATTAAAAATTATTATTACTAATTATTTATTATAATTATGTCTATATTAACATTAAAAACAATTAATTTGTTCTCAATAGAAATATTATTTACGAACCATTGCAAAAGTTTCAATAGACATCGGAGCAAACCATCCGGCATTAAAGACTATTGGTTTCGAAGAGCGTCTAATTATTTGAATTAAATTTGTTCTCGAATTATTTGATAATAAAATCCAATTTGACATGTACACTGCATTGCCAATTTCTTTGCTCTTTAGAAAAAAATATGTATTGTATTATAAAATCAGATAATTTAATATTACAGGATAAAAAGAAAAAAATGTTGTTTGATGAAAATTTTTTAAATCTCTTGGTGTTACCTTTTCTATTACCATACTTCCATGCCAACAGTATATTGATATTTGAAATAAAATACTCAACAGTGAGAAAATCATTGTCCAGTATTGTTCAGAAGTTACTTTTATTGTTGCCAGTAAATAGGAACTTGTACAAACGTCGGCTGTCGTTACAAGAACTTGAAAGAGAAATACAAACCAATAAATATCGTTTAACTTGTCTCCAAATCTGTTGGACATTTAATAATAATTGTCGTGCCACCCAACACCAAAAACATAATTGTTCCATACCTATTGAAATTGTACTGCGTAAGTTTCCTTTTTTTTTCTTAATTTTTAAAAATCACAACAGTACACAAAAAGTAATAATAAAAATCTATATACCTTGAAATTTTATCAAATTTTGTTTGTATTTTGAGTTCAGCATAATCTTGTGGACTAAATCTTTCATCAAGTAGCATATCTATTAATTCAATAATTTTATTTCGTTTAATAAATAAATTTCCAATTTTAATTGTAGCGCAAAGTAATGCAAGGGCAAAGAAAAAATTTTCTGTAAATTCTTCCAAATTATTGTGATAACGAAATAAATACATAACAGTTGTTAATGTAAAAAAATAGGTAATGAAAAGAATCAAACAAGAGAAAATTTTATATAATGTGAAATGTCTTTGAGAGGAAAATTTCGTTTGCCAAATACCAATGTAATGTAAAACGACAAATGAAAGTTCCGCTTTGTACATTATTACAATATAAAAACCTTTTCTGTACAACTTGAAAATTTTAATTTAAGAATTAAATTAAAATTAAAACAGAGGAAATTTGGAAAAAGAAGTAAAAAACTTTTTTAACACTGGTAAAAATGAAAAATTTGGACAATTTATGTTTAATGTAGGAAAATATGTTTCATGGAACTTTACTTACTTAAAAGTGTGATACAACTATGTTCCATTTGTAGAAAAGTTTTCCAACCACGTCGCGTTTTCTCCCCTTCATTAATAATTTCATTCTAATACAGTATCGATATTATTTTCATTTCACCTCAAGGAATTCTTAATCGTCAAGTTGTGCAATATTTTCACAAAATAATGGAAACTTCGTCGATAAATGTCTTGAATAATTCCCTACAGTAATTTGCATGTGAAACTTGAAGCGAAAAGACATTTCCTTTTACAATTGTGGTGCATAAATTATTATTATTCAGTAAAATAACATTTCGATGTAAGAACTTTAAAGTTAGAATATTATACAAATGAGAAACATGACATAGATACCTATACTTGAAATGAGCATCTGAAAATATTTTCTTCTACAAAAATTAGAAACAACTAAATTATAATAAATACAAAAATTAAAAAATACTTGGATAGAATTTTTTAATAAAAATTCATCGAATATTATCTTTGTGACTAATTTTCTAAATAGTGAGTGAAGTCAATTTTAAAATGTTCAATTTGTTTATATTAATTCAAAAATATTTATAATCAAACTTTTGGCAATTTCTTTTACTGGAATCAATAATTCTTATACAATTTTTTTTTTTAAGTAAGTATTTGGCTTGTCTATATTTGGCTTATGAATCTGAACTTTTGAGTAAGTTGTATGCAGCGTAAGATGTTCTCAAAATCTGTTGACAATTAATTTTAAATTTACTATTTTTTTTCTCCTTTATTTGAAAAAAAATATTTTTCACATAATGTCAATTAATAAAGAAGAATAAAAAAATTCGAGAAAGTATTATTCTTTAAATATTAATTAATGCCAAAAGAAAAATGTGAAAATGTACTTAGTAATTAAATACAAATATGTATATTTAATGGAAAGTAAAAAAAATCTTACTGTAACAAACGTAGTCAAAGTCATGGAGATCATAGGACCACCGGAAATAACAATCGGTTTTTTTGATCGTACTGATATTAAAAGAAGACCTTCCTTTGTTTTTTTCGTTAGCATAGTCCAGTCTACAATATCAATAATGTCTGCTACTTGCAAACTCTAATTAAAAAAAAAATTATAATAGCTAATATTCTCGTTAATTTATTAAATAAATATTTAAGCAAACTAATTTTTTTCAAACATAACAAATTTTAACATTTTTTTAATATATTTTGCAAAGCAATTATTATTTGTTAAAGCAATAAATAAAGAAACTAGTTTTAATTTAAAAAAAAAATTGTTTTATATTATTAGTACATACTTTTAACATCACTTCATTTCCCGCATAACAATAGAGATATATTTGAAATAATAAACTTTGTAATAGTAAACCATGAGCAAAAGCTTTGTCATTCATTTCATTTCTGGTTGTTAGACTATATACAAGAGTGCAAATATTTAGAATTGATCCAAAAAATTGAACGCCAAATACAACACTAAAAATGTCGTTTAATTTTTCACCAAACCTGCAATTTTTAAAAAGACAATATTTTTATATTATTAATTAGAAAAGAATGGTAAAAAATCAAAATCAAACAATCTATTATCAAATAAATATTTATTTGTATCAAATAAACTTTATTTGAGTCAATTAAATGGTATTTGAGCCAATTAAATGGTATTTGAATCAATTAAATGGTATTTGATTCGAATACAAAAATTATTATTTTAATTACAGTTTATTTGATTTGAATAAAAATTATTTGGTTCAAGTAAATATTTATCTGATAATAGACAAGTAATCCGTTATTTGAATCAAATAAATTTTTTTTTCAGTGTATAAAGTATTATTAGTATAGTTGAATTAAATAAATATTTTACAATAAATACTTAAATAATAATAATAATTATTATATAGTAATTATATAAATAGATAAAAAATTAAAATAAATTGTAATAAATATATAATATATATAAATATTATTAATATATTAATAGTTATTTACATTTATATATAGTAAAATATTTATTAATAAATCATACATGTAAATGTAATTATGATGTAAGACGCATTCTTTTATAATTTCGGCTTCTTCTGTTTCATGAAAACTATTAAATTTTTTATTATTTCTATACAATTGTGGCAAACTTTGAAGACGATGATATACTATATCTAGTTGAGAGCAAATTTGAATTATCAGCACCATGATAAATGTTTCAAATCCAATTGACACTAAACCACCACTGTAAATACCTAAACACTGTGAAATATATATTATCCAAAATGATGTGATGCCATTGTCATCATACGGATATGACGCCTTAAATGGTAAATTAGCATCTTTTCCATTCGCTAGTCCGCCCAATGTTGATGCTACTATTGTAGTAAAAATTATAACAAAAAAGAACTTTGTATATTTTCTGAAAGGAAATTTTATTCACTATTATATTGTTAATTAAGATCTAATTAATTAAAACTAAAGAAAAGAAACTAATACTAGTAAAAAAATATATACGGACCTTGCGGTAAAATCAAATTTATCTTGCATAGTTTTTTCAATACTGTTACGTGGTTGAAAACAATTTTTATTCATGATATTTATTAAATTTATAATATCATTTCGTCGTAAAATGATATTTGTCATTTTCACGCAAACCACAAATGTTGAAATAAACCAACACAATGATTCTGCAAATTCATCGACATCATTCAAAGTATGCAGAATTAAATACATGAACAATGCAATTTCAAAAGTATAAACGAAAAATATCGCCAGCGCTGTATAAATTTTGTATAGAATCACTTTAAAATAATGGGACCATTTATTTGGTCTCCAAGCGCCAGCAATTGTAAAAAGTTTTATCGAAATCTCTGCTTTATACATGTTTTCAAAACTTCCTCCCAACGAATATAATTCATTCTGTTCTGTTAAACATTATAAATATTTTGCCTTTCTATTATTTAGATAAATATTTTTTTTTATCTATTTTTGGTAAATTTTTGTTGTTTAATAGATTTAGAAATTCGAATTTTCCTTCATAAAAAAACTTTTTTCGTTTATGTAAAAGTTTTGGTAAATTTAAAATTTTAAATACTCGTTTTGTTAATTATTACAATGAAGGAAAAATATTCAAAGTTATTGTATAATATGTAAAAGTTAATCTTAAGTGTTCGAAGATCTCTCGAAGACTATTATTAAACTTTTGAAGTTAAACTATAGCTCACATGTGGAATAAAACCTTATGTATTATTTCCACCCTACCTTATGGAATATTTAGAGGATAATGATATACGTCAGTAATGAATAAAATTCCAACTGACAGATAATACAGTATTGTAGGAATTTTAAATTTATACAGCGAAATTCTCATTATTTATTACTTTACGTCTCTAAAGAGTTAGAATATTTCGAAAATAGTATACTCGCATTTTCAACCCTTTGGTTCTATAATTCATCTCTCAAGAACGTATATCGGACATTTCTTCTCAACTGAATTCAATTTCATCGTAAAATAACTACGATAATTAATTTCTATCGAGTCAAATGACAATCATTGCTTTGAAAATTAGTATACTAAAAATCTTCTCTTTAGAATATTTAATTTAATTAATTTAAATAATTTAATATTTAATATCATTCTTTACATAATAATAATTTTTAATAAATAAATCAATGTTTTTCCATTTTTCCACTTCTTAAATTTTCCAAAATATCCAGAATAATTATTAATTATAACAATCAATTGTACTTTTAATTTGTAAAACATGTTTCAAAAAAATTTCTTTAAATTATGTACATTTCATCTCCTATAATTCTTTTTTTTATAAAATATTTGTAAATCCTATGCATTTGAACTTTCAAGTAAATTGTATACCGCGTAAGACGTTCTCAAAATCTGTAAAAAAAAATGCAAAATGTAATTAATAATTAAATAGAAAAATACGTAATTATTTTAATTGCGTGTTGAACAGTTATAGTTATATTATAACTATAAAAAATATAAATAATGAAAAATAATCTCACGGTGACGAAAGTGGAAAGTGTCATTTGAATCATTGGACCACCGGAAATAATGATCGGTCTTCTTGAACGTACCGATATTAAAAGAAGTCCTTCCTTTGTTTTTTTTCTTAACCTAGTCCAGTCAATAATATCAATAATTTCTGCCACTTTCAAACTCTGAAAAAAAACAATTATTTTTATTAATATTTTTAATATTAAAATATTTAATAATAATAATAATATCCCACTTGGAAAGATTTTCCGGAAAGTGTTGATAATTTCCGTCGGAATTCCGAAGGAAATTACATTAAATTTCCTATAGACTTCGGAAAAGTTTTCATCTGTCATAATGTCTGACTAATGATTGACTTGTACTACTGAAATCCAAAATTTCTCAAAACTGACTGTTTTTTCTGTCTTAATCCAAAACTGTTACTACTGAGAGGAAGATATGTTATTTAAACTATTGTCTGACTAAAGACTGATCCTTACTACTGATATTTTTTTCCAGAATCCTATTGGAAATTCACATTAAAATTCCGATGGAATCTTCACGGGGCACTTTCTGAAAAATCTTTCCAAATGGAAATACAATACTTTTGATATTAAATTAAAATATTAATTAAATTGAAAAATATCTTTAAAATCATCACTAAAATTATATTTATACAAATGTATTTACTTACCTGTAACATTACCTCATTGCCCGCGTAACAATAGAGAAATATTTGAAATAATTGATTTTCCAATAGTAAACCATGAGCAAAAACTTTATCATTCAATTCGTTTCTGGTTGTTAAACTATACACAAGAGTGCAAGTATTTAGAATTGATCCAAAAAATTGAACACCAAAAACAGTACTAAAAATCTTGTTTAATTTCTCACCAAACCTGTAATATTTTTTTTCTTTTAAATAAAAATGTAATACTTTTCAGATTTTTTTCAGTTATTTTAATTTTTTTTTTCAAGGGAATTAAATGAAAAAATTTTTTTCCTGACGTTTAAGTTGTGATAAAATTATAAAATTGATAGAAATCCGTTCTATATAATTTATCGGGACATTTTTCCTTGATAAAAATATTGAAATTAGTAAATCGTACATGAAAATGTAAGTATGATGTAAAACACATTCCTTTATTAGTTCTTCTTCTGTTTCATAAAAAATGGTTGATTTTTCATTATTTATTTGTAAATAGGGCAAGGTTTGAAGACGATGATACATTATGTCGAGTTGAGAACAAATTTGAATTAGCAGCACAATGATTAGTGTTTCAAATCCAATTGTCACTAAACCACCACTGTAAATACCTAAACACTGTGTTATATATGATATCCAAAATGCTGGTATGCGACTATTGTCATATGGATATGCTGCCTTAAATGGCAAATTAGCATCACTGCCCTTCGTTAATCCACCAAATGTTAATACAACAATTGTAGTGAGAGTTAAATATAAAAAAATGTTTGTCCATTTTCTAAAAAAAAAATTTTTTCCCATTAACATTGTTAATTAAGGTTTAATTAATTAATTTTCTCTCTATGTCGTCAATCATTCAGTAAAGAATTTTTTTTACCAAAAACAATTTTTCTTTATCTAAAATTACAAAAAATTGAAATTTTTTGTCCTTTTAATTTTATAAAAATACTTATTTAAAAAATTGTTTAAACGAACTTTGATTATTTTTTGTTAAACATATTATTAATATACCTTGCTGTAAAGTCAAATTTGTCTTGCATAATTTTTTCAACACTATTACGAGGATGAAAGCATTTTTTATCCAAGATTTGTATCAAATCAATAATATCATTTCGTCGCATTATAATATTTGTCATTTTTACACAAACCATAAAACATGAAATAAACCAACATAATGCTTCCGCAAATTCATCGATATTATTTAAAGTATTTAGAATTAAATGCATAAACAATGAAATTTCAAAAGTATAAACGAAAAAAATCGCTAACACTGTATAAATTTTATATATAATCACTTTAAAATTAGGAGACCATTTATTTGGTCTCCAAGCGCCAGCAATTGTAAAAAGTTTTATCGAAATCTCTGCTTTATACATATTTTCAATTTTCCAAATCTTATTGAATATTTAATTCTATTTTTTGTTTCATATATATGATTTCTTTCTGTTTATACAAATAAATAGTTATTGGTGAATTTTGTTTGTGTGTGTGGACAATTTGAAAAAAAAGAATCACAGGTACTTTGGTTTTTTTTTTATACTTTTGTACTTTTCATGGAACTTTTATTTAGTGAGTAGGAGTTATTCCTCAGCGATTGCGATTGAATGTCTTTCAAAGACGAATTAAAATTTTAGTGGAACTATAAGTTCTTGGGAGTGAAATAAAATTTTAATGTATTTCACCCTTTCTTATCTAACGTTAAGAGAATAAGCGAACATGAATAAAATTCTAACTAATGGATAAGATAATTGTGTCATATTTTCAATTTTGTCGACTATAGTTTTTATTTATTCATTTCTAGTGCGTAAAATATTATAGTCTCACTCTCAAACCCTCCATCGATTCTCTTTATTATTTAATTCATCACTCAAGAAGATAAATTGATGATTATTTCTATTTCTATGATAAATTTCATCCTGTAGTTACTATTAAACAATATTGTTGTCAGTCTTTCCTATCATAACCAATTATTTTCTTCTTCATTGGAACTAAATTATTGAAAGGAAACAATTTCTTCAATAAACCAAAAAAAAAAAGATTCCATGTGATTGAAAAAATCAATTTTTCCCCCTAGAACGCAAATTTATAACCTTACTCCCTAGGATTTAAAAGGTATTTTTACTCTGCATAATTTTTTTCATTTTTTTTTATTATGATTAATTTCTCTTCTATAGATAATTTAAAATATTTTTAAAAATATAACAAAATTTCATAACTTATCTCCTTGACTCCTTGCAAATTTGAGTTCAATAGGAAAAAATTAAGCTGAGGAAGTTTTTAATATGTTAAATGCCATGTACGATGTACGTAAAATCTATGAAGATAATAAAAATAAATTGGTAAATGAAATTAAAGAATTTTTGAATCAATTAAAAACTTACGTTAACAAAAGTATCGAGTGACATTGGAATAATTAGACCGCCAGTGATCACTATTGGCCTTCTTGCACGTGCAATTATTAATAAAAGACCCTTTTTCGTTTTGTTTGTTAATCCAGTCCAATCAATCATATAAGCAGCTTCAGCCACCTCCATACTCTGCATAAAAAAATTTTCGTCAAAATTTCACAAATTTTTTCAATTTTTCAATTTACTACTAAATTGAAAAAATCTGCTACTCTCTTTGTTTTTTTGAAAATGTTATATTAAGAAAAAAATGTTTAAACAAATTAATAATAATAATAATAACAATAATAACAGTGTAAAATAAATTGTTTATCAATGTAAAACAATTCTAGTGGAAAGATTATTATTTTTATTATTATTTTTATTATTTTAATAAGAAAGTAAATATTATTAAAATTTGAGCATTATTTATGAATTAAATTATTTTATTTATTTATTATAAAATAAATTATAAAATAAATGAAACTGAAAGAATTAATTTGCTTACTTTTAGTTTGAGTTCATTGCCATAATAGGAGTACATGTAAATTTGCACCAATATACTAGGTAGCAATATAACTTCCACTAATGTTTGTGCATTAATTATGTTCACTTTTGATAATTTATATACATTTGTACATATATCGACAATTGTTCCAACGAATTGAATAATAAGCATAATACTAAAAATATCATTCAACTTTTCGCAAAATCTAAAAAAAATTTATTATTATTGAAAATAATATAATAGTTAGCAATAAAAAATTATATAATTTATATATCTTACAAATATAGATTATTATGATGCATTATGCATTCCTTGATAATTCTCAATTCTTTTACTTCAGTAGAGCATATATTTTTATTTCGTCTATTGTCACTATTTTTATTATTATCATCATCATAATCATTATTATTATCATCATAATCATTATTATTATCATCATAATCATTATTATTATCATTATAATTATTATCATTATTATTACAATTATTATTATAATTGTAATTATTTTTTTTATCATGCAATTGAGGTAATTTTTCGAGACGATAAGATATTATCCTCAATTGCGAGCAGGCCTGAAGCATCATTATTGTGACAAATGTTTCAGTGGCAACATTAATGCAACTTGCTGCTAAAAGTCCAATTATTTGTGTTAAATATGTTAACCAAAAAAAAGAATCACTATCGTACGGTAGTGAAGCTTTAAATGGCAGTGAAATCTTTTCGCCCTTTATTCCCTTTAATAATTGTCCCAAATTCACTGTCACTGATGTGCAAAGAGCTAAACTCAAAAAACAAATGGTATTCCTTCTGTAAAAAAGAAAAAAAAATTCTCTAATATTTTAATGTTCACTTCAGTCAGACAAAAAAAAAACAACAAACTTTTTTCCTCTTTTCTTCGTCAGCTAATTTAAATAACTTACCTACTCGTATAGTCAAATTTCTTCTGTATTGACAGCTCATTACTGTCTCGTGGCTGAAACCAATCACTGCGCAACATTTGAGTTAAATTTATTATATCATCACGTCGCCATAAAACATTGGCCATTTTAAAGCAAACTATAAATATTGCCAGAAACCAAAATGAACTCTCGGCAAAATTTTCAATATCATTCAACGAATGCCGAACGAGATATGTCAATAATGAAAGATCCAATGAATAAATAATTATTATATTTAAAAATGTGAAAATATTATAAATCGACACAATAATCAATGAGGAACAATCAATTGGCCTCCAAATTCCGAATATGGTGAAAATTTTAAACGAAATTTGAGCCACGTACATTGTTTCAAAAATTAGAAATTCAGAGAAAAATTTAAAAATTGCAAAAATAATTCATCATTGTAAGGTAAATTTATCAGGTGACTATTACTGGACTTTCTATCGCAGATCATAAGACTTTAGATTTCATTTCTAATGAAGGGTTGTATTTCACCCTCGATTATATAGATTATTTAAATTTACGGTATAAATTTAATTACTTCCTGTACTTTTCATTTACCATACTCGATTATAAATTATTTACATTTTGCAGCATTGATTTAATAACTTCCGTATTTTTCATTGATAATAAGTTGCTTATTAGAATTCTACCCTATTATCTAAAGACGCTAATTATACGTTTCAGAATTATTAAATAATAATTAATCACAGGACTTGCGCTCTTATTCAATCGGTATATAATTTTATATTCTAGATTATTGTAACAGAAGGAAATTAACTTAAACTATAAAGTTATCGTTAAGTTTTTAATTTATAAATTTATAAATTTACAAAAATTATTATCTAACTTATTTATAAATGTTTCATTACGATTTATTATTAATTATTATTGAGAGTGTATTATTATAATAATATAATAATTATTATATAATAAGTTGACTTACCCTATTTATGAAAATACCCAAAGAAATAATAAAAAATATACAATTGTTTATTATGATTTTGTGAGTTCTCACTTATGATGTATAAAGATTGTTTCTCTGTAGTTTGTGCGATAAAAAATATTGTATCACTGTCAATTTTCAGAATTTGAGTTTTGGGTCAAAACATTATAAATTGAAAAAGACATTCTTAGAATCTGGAATTAAAGTTTGTGTTAAAATGTTCTTTATCGAAAATATAAATTAAAAATCTACTATTTAGAAATTTTTTTCCATATATACTGACAGATGTGAATGTTTCAATGGTCATTGGAAAGACACTTCCGGCTGTAAATTTAATTGGTTTTTCAGATCTTCTTATTATTTGAACTAAATTTACTCTAGTGCTACTTGGCAATAAAATCCAATCTGTACTATAAACTGCATATCCAATTTCTTTGCTCTAAAAAAAATAATATTTTCTAATTTTATCTTTAAAATAATTTTTAGTATAATTTTCATATTTTATATTCCAGTCTCTAAAAGTAAATTTTTTTAATATTAATTTCACAAATTTTTATTTACTCTAGTTTTTAAAAAAATAAATACTTTTAGTATTTTCTAGTATAAAATGATGTAAAATTGTAATAATAAAATATGAAAAAATAAAATTTTTTAATAAATTAATTTTAATATTAAAAATATTTAGAAAAAAGAAAAAAAATCGGAAAATGTAGTTACTTTTTCCATGACAATATGTCCTGGCAAACAATATAAGCAAATTTGAAGCATAATTCCACTTAGGGAAAAAACCATTGTCCAATATTTTGTTGTTGTGACATTCATTGTTGTTAGTAAATACGTACTCGTGCAAACGTCAATCGTACTCGCACATAATTGAAAGAAAAATGCCAAATTGTATATACTATTTAGATTTCTTCCAAAACTAAAATCAAATTAAAATATTAAAATTAAAAAAATTGCAGTATTGCTAAACATTTTTCACTTAATATTGATAATATTTAAAAATTAATTAATTACTATCAATTTTTTTTACAGGGAAATTTGTGAAATATTACCGATACATTGAGTCATGATGCTGAATCCACATTCCAAGGATAATTTTATGCTTCCGATGGCCGTCACTGTAATTTCTTCTCTTCAAATAAAATTCAGGTAATTTTTTCATACGATACATTAAAATTTCCAATTGCGAACAAAGTTCAATCATCATTGCCATTATAAATGTATCGACTGCAATTGTAATATGTCCAGCAGTTGTTGATCCAATTGCTTGAGTTATATACGTTAGCCAAAAAATTATTCTATTCTCAAGATTATAGGGAGTCCATGCCTTATATGGTAATGTTGCATTGGAACCTTTCGTTAATGGCGCCGTTGCCTTAAGTATTATTGTCACAGAAGCAAACGCTAAAAAGACAATAGTAATTTTCCTATGGGAGAAATTACTTTCAAATTATCAATTTTGATAAAATCTATATATAAGAATAAGAATGAAAAAAAATCGACACTACTTATTTCACTAAAAAAAAAAAAAAAATTAAGTAAATTTTGTTATTATAGAATAATATTTTAACATTAATTTAATTTAATTCGTTGAAAAGATAAATTCCGATACCTTCCAGTTTTGTCAAATTTGTTTTGAATTTTATACTCAATTTTATCTTGTGGATAGCATTTTTGGTCGACAAGCATATTTCGCAATTCTATTATTTCATTATGTTTTAATAAAACAATTGCTATTTTAACGCATGCCGTACATAAAGCAAGAACATAGAATAAACTTTCAGTGAAATCCTCTAAATTTGGATTTGATAAAAACAAGTAGAGTAATGTTGAAGTGGTAAAAATATAAACATTCACCACCATAATTATACTAAAAGCGTTGTACATTATTTGCCCTCCTTTTAGAAAATATTTTGGTCTCCATATACCGAAATATTTCATTATTTCCAGTGAAATATCCGCTCGATACATTTTTCAAACAAAAAAAAAAGAAAAATAATTTAATTGTAATGAATATCACTTACAGAATAATTTTGCTCGAAATATTTCTCTTTCGAGAAAAAAGAAAATTTATTAAATTAATGATTATTATTGGATAAGAGCATTGTGTTATAAAAGTCTTTCGATAAATTGTAATCGATGGTCTAAAGATGACTGTAAACGCTAACAAATTTTCTCCAAGTGAGGGAAAGTTCATGTCACTAGGGTTATAAATTTTTAATTTATTTTACAATGAAGTAAGTCGCTTTTATCCTCCCTTGAAAGGAATAGTTTCATTATTAATTTCCGCTTATCGTCAAGTTCTATGACTTTTCCATTTCTCTATCTATTATATTACGCAAGGGAATTATAATGTGAAAATAATGTGAAAAACATTAGAATTTCGTTGAATTATTTCTAAGAGCAATTTGCATGATGATTTGCATCATCATTTATTAAAATGATAAAAGAGAGTTGCAAAAAAAAACAGAGTACTTGAAAACAATTTCTAAATAACTTTCCAAGTTTAGTAAATGGAAAAAAATTTGTAATTTTTTCAATATAAAGTAAAGAAAAAATTAATAACAAAGAAATAAAACACAGACTTATGAAAAATTTGTGTTTCTTTTAATAAAAAAGATTCAAAAAATTTAAATTACTACGTACACTTATCATGATCTTCTAGATGAGAAGAATTTGGTCTGTACAATGTATAATACATACGTGAAATCTGTATTAATTACTAATTTGAAATACTAAAGTTTAATGTGTTCCATCTGGACCGGAACGTCCTATTTCCTTAGGCATTTTTTTATTCGTCGAATCTTCAAGTTCCTTTGGTTTATAATAATGAGGAGCGACTTCTAAAAGCCACTTACTTTCAATTTCCGTAACCTGCATTAAAGAAGAAGAAAAAACTTTTTAGCAATTTAAGTTCTTTTAATTCTTTACTTAAGATTTAAAAACAATTGTTAAGTACCTGACGCATAAATTCTTTTGTAGTGAATACCAATTCGTGATATAATAGCCAACGAGGTAGTTCTTGAAAGAGAGAACTATTGGGATGAATCGAGACAGTTTGATTATGCTTTGCAGTTTTGTAATTCCCACCTTTCGATAGTCGTGCAACGTGATAAAAATATCCGGCCGTAATAGCCTGTAAATTAAAGAGAAAAACATGTGAATAAAATAACAATTTTTCAAATTTTTAACAATAATAATTTACTTTTCTGATATTGATAGTCTCCGAAATGCCTGAAACAAGATCCATTTCGACACGTTGCATTAAACCGACTAATTGATCTCTCACATCTCGTGCTCTCTTCATTGATCTGTAATTAAAAATCAGATAAATTTTACATTTACGCAAAATATTTGCATATTTCGTGAAACAATAGAAAAAAATTTATTACCTATGTTGAATAAAATTTTCATAGCACCAATGAGTGCTGAAGTCACACTGCTGCCATTGATTGTAGACATTGAGTAATGTTAGATGATCTCCACCGGGAACATGAAAATTCTTTCGAGCTGTGTCTGCATGAATGAGTTTATCCTTGGGTCTGTAGAAAATGGCACCATTCACCGAGAGCATTGCCGCAATTGTTGCTATTTCTTCCGAGCAACGATATTTTTCACTAGCAATTAACATTTTCGCCATCATTGGATCGAGTGGAAATTCAGCCATTCTACGACCGAGTTTCGTTAATTCACCATGATGATTTAATGCCCCAAGGGCATAAAGTTGCTCGAGAGCTAAAACTAACGTCTCATGTGGTGGTGGATCCAAAAAATCAAAATGCACCAAATCATTGATGCCAAGCGCTTTTAACGTGAGAACGGCATTACCGAGATTAATTCTCTGAATTTCTGGAACAGTATTGTCTTCCAATTCGTGTTTA
Source organism: Leptopilina clavipes (assembly GCA_001855655.1). Lineage (NCBI taxonomy): Eukaryota > Metazoa > Arthropoda > Insecta > Hymenoptera > Figitidae > Leptopilina > Leptopilina clavipes. The sequence goes on along the minus strand of JUFY01028383.1, from coordinate 2,646 downwards.
TATGCCCAAGCGGTGTACAGACGAAAACATTTACCCGGAGCGACACGACCTGCTCGGCCAGCTCTTTGATTAGCCGAAGCTTTACTAATTGGTACAACCATCAGACTCTCCATTCCCGTTCGAGAATTAAAATTATTTTGCTTAGCAAAACCGGGATCAATGACATAAACAATATTATCAATTGTTAATGACGTCTCGGCAATGTTCGTCGCAAGTACAACTTTTCTTGCCCCAGCTGGTGTTGGCATAAATATTCTAGCTTGCATATCACTCGGCAAATTAGCGTAAACGGGCAATATTATCAATTCGGACAATTTTGAGCCAAGTCTTCGAACTCTCTCTTGTAGCATTTCTTGACATGTTTCAATTTCATCTTGTCCAGTTAAAAAGACAAGAATATCGCCATGCGGCTGTGTCGCATGAATTTGAAGTATCGAGACCACACATGCATCAATATAATCCGCCTCGGGCGCTTTTGTGTAATAAATATCCACCGGAAATCTTCGTCCCGGAATTCGAAATATAGGAGCGTCGTCGAAAAATTCACTGAATTTCGTTGCGTCCAATGTGGCCGATGAAATTAATAATTTCAAATCACTACGAAATTTCGTAATGTCTTTCACCAGACCAAATAAAATGTCCGTGTGCAATGTACGTTCATGCGCCTCGTCAATAATCATTACACTGGGTAAAAAGAGAAAATTTTTCTATTAAATAAATTGCACCGTAAACATATTTTAATCTAAAATTAGATGAGACTAGAATATAATTTAAAATACCTGTACGAGGCTAAATCGGGCTCACTCAAAAATTCCCTGTGCAATGTACCATCAGTCATGTACTTAATTCGCGTTCGTTGAGAGGTGCAGTCTTCAAAACGAATTGCATAACCGACTTCATTTCCTAATTTCACAGCCATCTCGTGAGCTACACGTGCAGCCACTGACATTGCAGCTACTCTTCTAGGCTAAAATTAAATAGAAAAATAGTATCATTTCTAAAAAAAATATTTTTTAATTATAATACAAAAAATTCTACTTTTATTCCCCACCTGAGTACATCCTATCATTTTATCCCCATCAGTATAACCAGCCTCGTGGAGATATTGTGGAATTTGGGTGGTTTTACCCGAACCCGTTTCACCTTCAATAATAAGAACCTGTAATCGATTTGATTTTTTTAAATCTAAATTTTTTTCCGGGAGAAGAATCAAGAATCAAGAAAAAAAATTCTCATATTTTCAATTTACCTGATGATCTCTAATGGCGGCAATTAAATCTTTCTTGAATGGATAAATAGGTAGACTCTTTTGTGTTTCCTCGATTGTTGTCAATACTTTAGCCTGTGGTGTTTGACTCGATTCCTTTTTCTTATCTTTAACAATTCCAGGCATTTGTAATGCTTGAACGAATTCGATTTCATCGTCCAAGAGTAGTTCATATTCTTGTTGAGCTGAACAGAGAAAATTGAAAAATTTCTGTTAAATTTGTATAAATTTAAAAACTTACTTAAGAAAAATTTCGTCTGAAAATTAAAAATACCCTTTTTATCTTTAGCGCCAAATTTAAAGACAGCTGATGACATTTGATCCGATTCCCATTTACTTTGTTCCGATTGTGGCGGCTCATTTTCTGTAATATCTGGTTCTTGCTCAACTTTACCATCTTGAAGTGGCATTCGATAGCGTTGAATTCTTTCCAATTCTCTCGCTTTCTCATGCTCTTTGGCTAATTGAAGAACTTGCTTTTTATGAGCTCTGTCCCTCTTTTCCGCCTCTGTCAATCTGTAAATTATTACAATTGTAATTCAAAAATATGTGTATGGTTTTTCAATTATTATTATTATTATTATTTTTATTATTATGAAAAATGAATCCTCTAAAGATTTCACATAAACAAAAACGTACATTCCCTCTTCAAATAAGTATTCGTCATCTACAATATCAGCTTCTAATTCTTGAACCTTGTCCTCTTTTCTCTTGGCCAAATACATTCGGCGAGATTCAACTCGCAGCTTTGGAATGAGATCCTCTCTGGCAACATCATCCATAAGTTTGAGTCGTTTGGCTGCTTCGACTAAAATTTACATTTTAATTGAAAACAATAAAACAACAATATAAACTTAAAATACTCAAACTTATCTATATAAAATAAGAAATAAATACCTGCTCCTGTACCAGCCGGTACAGCAATTTTTCGTACTTTACTTTCATCTTTTTCTTTAAGACGTTTCGAAAATTCATCTCTTTCTTTAATATCAACCTTTCGCCTTTCCTCTTCACTATCACTGTCATCACTAGATGATTTTCTTTTACTGTATTTACTCATTTTTTTCATAAATATTTACTTTTTTGAGGTTATGTTTGACATGGACTTTCTTCACGCAATCTCATTCAGATAATTCTAAAACAAAAACAATAAATTAGAATAAATGAAAATTTTCTAATGTAAATTAATATATTTTACATAAAAATATACATAAATTTATTAAACTAATATTTTATATGGGTTAACAAGATACGTACCAAATACGAATTAGCAACGCTGTAAATTGTCAAAATAATATATAAAACTTTGTCAAAAAAAGTTATCATTTATAATTGTCACATGCATGGACTGTTTATTGTATATCTTTTTTATTATAATT
>JUFY01028381.1:0-14722 GCA_001855655.1 Leptopilina clavipes | reverse complement strand
TTTAAAATTTTTTAATAAATAAAGTTTTTTTATTTAAAAAAATAATTATCTTTTTAAATTCTGTCTAAATGGTTCAGAATAATAAAAATTTGTTTACCTCTTTTTCAGTTGATAATTTCGCTTCTCTTTTGCAACACGGAATAAACAAATAAGGTAACTTTTACTATACTTTCATGTAGTAAAAATAAAATTTCTGAAGAATTTATTCCTGTTTATTTTTACTATTTCTCGAGTAAATTTTATACCAATTTTATTTTAGTAAAATTCATTTTACTTTAAGAAAATAGTAAAATTTACTTCGAGAAATAGTAAAAATAAACAGGAATAAATTCTTCAGAAATTTTATTTTTTACTACATGAAAGTATAGTAAAAGTTACCTTATTTGTTTTCCTTGATTCTTGAAATATTTTTATTGAAATAAATTTTTTTATTATTATTATTATTATTATTATTATACTAATTAAATGAATCTAAAATCCGTTTTCTTTTTTCTTCGCAGACGTTTCTAATAACGAATATAATAAATAATAAATTCAGGAGTTTAAGGAAACGATCGATTTTACTGCGATACACACGATTATTTTTATGTCTCTTTTTCTCGATAAAACGTTTCTCCTTTTTTTTTTGTTGCCTTTTCTTATTTATACGGACTTAATTTTGCTTGGGATAAAAATAATTCACTGATGTATAAATATTTTGCCTTCAATATTAACTGTAATAATAAATTACTGCGGGAAAAAATAAAAATAAAAAATAAAATAAAAAAATAAAAAAATATGTAAATATTGAAAAAAGGGAGAAGTTAATAATTGTATACAAGGATTCTTGAATTTCAGAAAGCAAAGGACGCCGTAATTTCGCGAATAATTACACCAAGAGGGAGACAAGGAGCCTTTTAAACAGCTTTTGAAATATTTAACATTTCTCGCTGCAGCCAATGATCGTTGTGCCATTTAGTTTACGACTAATTAATTGTGGACGATTCGAGTGTTAACGATGAGGCAGAGTTGATGACAAAATGGAGTCTTTATATTTTAATACAAGCGCGGAATTCTCTTAATCGAGTGGACATTTTTATCCTTTTTAAATTCACGTTCATTGGAGGTTAAAAAAATGCAAAAAGGAGGGAGGAGAATAAGAAAAAGACAGAAAGGATTGGAAAAAAAAAAGGATCAAAATCGTTCAATCCAGTGGGTGGTCTATTGCAAGGAAGAGCTTATTCGAGCTTATATAAAATGACCGCCGCATCTTGGGAACGTGATCGCGGTTTTTGTCTTGATCTCTCCCTCTCTTTCTCTCTCGCCATTTCTTCCTTCCAATTGGCGAACATTTTATTTGCATTGGCAGCGTGTTACGCGCGAAGGCTGATGCATGCGAATAAAAAAAGAATAACATTCGGAGAAAGAAGAATGCAAGGTCATTACACCACGAGGAAAAATAATGGTTCGCAAATTCACCTTGATTTTGTATTTTAATTTGCTCTTTTTCTTTTTGCCATATTTTTACTAACTTAACTAAAATTTTCTTTGGAAATAGTAAAAATTGATATAAATGCGGAGAAACTCCAGACAGATTGGGTTTTACTTTGTAAATAGTAAAAGTTACTTTAAAAATGTGTTGTTAAAGAAATGCAGAAAGTAGTTTTTGAAAAGTAGTTTACTACAAAATTTTTATTAAACTACTTTTGTAATCACTGTTACAATTCACTAATAATTACCGCAAATATACTATTAGGGCTGTTTTACTATTATGGAACTGCCACGCGCATGACTGAAGTAACATGGCTGAAATAACCAAAAGGCCTGTCCAATAACCCAAATGTTACTGGGCGGGCCTTTTGGTTATTTCAGCCATATATGTTACTTCAGTCATGCGCGTGGAGTACCATAGTAGTATAAAACAGCGTTAACGCTACAATTTGATTCAGTGAAACATTCCCAACCATATATATTGACAGTTGATAAAAATGAACTCTATTAAGTATAAAAATTGACTTGTCCGGACAATGATTAGTGAAATTTGGATGTCGCGTGTTTGCAAATACATCCCGGGACTTAGACCTAACAACACATAATGGAATATAGACACGAGTATTCTAACGGCGATTATACTTTAACGACTCATATTAATTGGCACAATAAAACCAGACGTAACGAGGGTTTAATTATAATATTGAATTATGACCGACGTTTATTCTTGTCACGCAATGTTAACGGCACTATTGCCCACGCTATTTCACTATTTTGACGCTCATTCACAACATTGACTTATGGATGAACTCAAGGTCGTTGAGACGCTGACGTCTCTATTCTAAAACATATTATAGATCTTTGGAAACCAATCATAGTTTCTAAAAACATTCGTTACTATACTCTTTATGGTACTTTTGTAATTGGTAAATTCTGATATTCTAGCAACATATATGTATTGCTAGTAACACTATAGTGTTACTTTCATTGCAAGGTAGTAACATACCCAGTTGTATCACGCTAAAAAAATTTATTTGATTCGAAAAAGTATTTATTTGATAGAAGTAAATATTTATTTGATTCGAAAAAGTATTTATTTGATAGAAGTAAATATTTATTTGAGAGAAGTAAATATTTATTTGATAGAAGTAAATATTTATTTGAGAGAAGTAAATATTTATTTGATAGAAGTAAATGTTTATTTGATAGAAGTAAATGTTTATTTGATAGAAGTAAATATTTATTTGATACAAATAAATATTTATTCCGACTGGAAATAAATATTTATTTGATAATAGTAAAACTGAATCTTGTGATTGAGAATCACAAGTTAGAATATTTAATCTATAAAACATTCTAGCAACGCTAATAATTATAGCACTGAAATAGAAACGAACCGTTATTACTAATTAAAATACTTTTCCCTCCCTCCACCACTGAAATAATTCTATAAGTCATTCCTAATTATTTACGCAAATGGCCATGATTTTTTGCTCATTGGAAAATTTTTTTTCTCCTGCTCATGAAGAGCGCTTGAGAAACTGTTCTTCATTTATACAATCTGAAGGACGCTGGCATAACTCTAAGAATAATTATACACCTACTGGTAAAAAAAAAAAAAAAACCCGATCAAATATGGACAAGAGACAAAAGCAGCGAAACATAATTATTGTCATTAAATAAATTCCCATAGAGTGCATTACATATTGAATAACAAAAGAAGAAGAAGAAGAAGAAGAGAAGCGCAATAGTAAAAATAAAATGTATATGTAATTCGGTATATCTAATCAGGAAATTGTAATAGAAAATAATTATGATGAATAGAAATAAAAAGAGATATTCTATATGGAGAATTACACGCATCTCAAAATGGTAACGATTTGAAAATATGTTAACATATTTTCAAAAGAATTTTTTTGTTGTAAATTCAAGACTCGCATTGAGTCAATGGAATAATTTTTAGGTTAGGAATCGGACTTGACATAAGAACGAGTGCCAACAGTGTAACACAAAACTGTATAGATAAAGGCGCCAAATTTAAAAATTGTTAAATATTTTATTAAAGCAAATATAAGTATTGAGAAATTTCCAATATATTCAGAATTTTATGTTTTTTCTATTGAAATGATTGAGAGTTTTTAAACTGGTGGTAACGTGTTAGAATTGTTTTGTTTTCACAGGAAGTGAAACCCCTCCCCCACTCACAATTTCTCGCACTTGAAATCGTATATGATATCCCTTGAGAAGTTGTGTGTATATATAGTGTAAGGTTTCGCGAAAGGACATTAGCCACGGTGTAGCTGTGAGGATGAGAGTCTTGCACGGAAGCCCGCTTAACCATTTTATGGGGTGGTCGGTGTAATTTGATGGCCCATAAAAACGCCTAGTCTAGTTTTTCCCGAGGCATCGTCATCCGTCCTGTACGGGCACGTGCCCATTCCGCCTTTTGCCTCCCTCTGACCCTGATTTCCTAAATGGAGAATCTTAATGTTTTTTCTTTCATCTATACGTACATATATGCGAAAATACTATACGAATACGGAAAATCTTATTCACAATATATATATTTAATTTGATATAGTATCCCAAATAAGTTTCATCTCTCGCGGATTATATTTTCCACTCGCATCTATGGAGAATATATAAAAAACAAGAGAATAAGTTTCTTGAAATTGCGACGTCATTTTTTCTTTTACAAGAAAGTGGCGCGGGTAACTTTTTGATTAAGCAAAAGAAGTTCAAATTAGAGATAGAAAAAGTTGAGATAAAAAATTTTCCAAAGACCGCTTCTCTTAATTAAAAAGAGTTGTAAAGTAGAAGAAGAGTGTGAGATATGAAAAGTTGAAAACTTTTCCCCGTAATTAATTTTCCTCGGAAAATCGCTTTGTATTTAAAAAAAATATAATCTCCAATTGAGGAAATATTACCATATCGCTGTATAATTATTCTCAAAAAGTATTTTCAACATGAAAAATTGTTTCAATTAGAAATTGATGATAAATTATAATTCGTTTGCTTCTTTTCCTTTCTTTACAGCGTGTCACAATTATTATTAATCTATATTATAATAATTATATTATTATATTATAATAATTATATTATTATTTTATAATAATTATATTATTATAATTTACAAATTTTATATAAACGAGGGAAAATTAATTGAATCGATTCTGTTTTAGGTGATGGAAAATAATGCGAGATATCTGGGTTTTGAAAATTTGTATGGAAGTGACATAACAATATATGCGATTTGAATGTATCCTGGTGTGAACATTGACACCGGGGACCGGTGACATTGGCTACACGCGAAGCGACCAATGAGAGGAGAGCCAGGCTCTCATCATGATCCATCATCATAGCAAAGGAAACAGCCAGAAGCAGGAAACGGGAAACGTGGTGGAAATTGAAAATGTGATGGACAACGGGGGTGCGGGGACAGATGGCGGCACCGGATATATATAGGGTGGAGCTTGAACCCTGCGGAAATTACGAAACTTGCGTTCGTATTCCGAGTTCTCGGATTAACGTGTAGGTATTTCTGTAGATAAATCGCTTCAATACCTAATCCACCTTCAATATCTACCAACCTTCGTCGTTTCACAATTACCCCGAATTAATACCGCCTGTTTTGGAAATTGTTTTCATTTAGAAAAAAAATCCCCTCTAAATTTAAATTAGTAGAAATTTAGAGCTAGAATATTGAGCTACTAATTGTAGCTATATTGTAATATTAAAAATTCGAAATTAATATTTAACGAATACATAAAATTAAATTTATAATTATTGATTCTAAAATGTTTATTATCACATGAATATTAAATTCAATTACCAAATATTTAAAATAACATTTTATTTTATTTATTAAATAAACGCGTGTTTATTTAATAATAAAAAAAAGTTGATAAATTTTTACATATATTGGATTTTTATGACCCGTGTTATAACTTTTATGTAGGTACCGTTTATGGAAACCGTTCATAAGGTAAAAAATTCAAAAAACATTCACGAAATTAAAAAAACTAATTTTTGATTATTTGTGGTTTTCATATAATATGTTTTTTATTCCAATAATTGAATTTTAAGAAAAAAGTTTGATAATTCCAAATGAAACTTTTTGATAAAAATTTATTAATTAAATTTATTCTTTCAGCTTCTGGATGGATCCACATATATTTTTGGGAGGAAAAAAGTTTTAAATTATCGTGATGGTGAATTTTATTTGGCAGTGCCAGCGAAGAAAGGGAGGAATTTCTGAATTTTATCCTCGGACTCAGGTGCTCTTATGATTGTCTAAACGAGCTTTTGAAGGAACTTGCACGCTTATAAAAAGGAGGGTATAGTGATGTGCGCTAAAATAGAAAGACGTATAAGAAAAACGGAATGATGGCTTAGCGGGAGTGATGAGAGAAAGAGGGAGAGAGAGAGAGAGAGGGAATAAGAGAGGAAAAGGGGATGGCGCGCCATCTAAATATGCTAATACCTTCGACGCAGGGTAATGAGTTCTTCGTTCCACCGTGATCCAGCGAACTGCTATGCATGTATATTCAGCTATAAACACGACTCAAGATCGCTATACCAACGTACATGTATATATACCCGTATATTACTTCGTTTTGCCGCCAGGCACGTGACATATTCCATCGACATTATGCGCAACGGTATCAAAATACCAAATCTAATACCCTCCCCGAACGATATAATATTTGAAGAAGCGAGTCCACTTTACCGAAAATACAACCGTGTCTTATCAAAATTTATCTCCAGAAGATATTAAAGCAAGAATGGTGTACGAACAGTCAAAAGAAAAGTTAGTCCAACACCATATTTTCGTATTATTTTGAAATAGAATTTACAATTTACATTTTAAGTGTCAACAATTTCATTTTCATTTTAGTATTCGAAATATTCAAGTAATATTGTAGAAATATTTTCAATATTATCAAGCAATATTGCCTTGAAATATTCGCAATATTACCAAGCAATATTGCCTTGAAATATTCGCAATATTACCAAGCAATATTGCCTTGAAATATTCGCATTATTGCCTTGAAAAATTCGCAATATTACCAAGCAATATTGCCTTAAAATATTCGCAATATTATCAAGAAATATTGCCTTGAAACATTCGCAATGTTACCAAGCAATATTGCCTTAAAATATTCGCAATATTACCAAGAAATATTGCCTTGAAATATTCGCAATATTACCAAGAAATATTTCCTTGAAATATTCGCAATATAGCCTGAAAATATTGTCAATATTACCAAGCAATATTGCCTTGAAATATTCGCAATATTACCAAGCAATATTGCCTTGAAATATTCGCAATGTTACCAAGCAATATTGACGCAACATTGTCTAGCAATATTCACAAGATTACCAAGCAATATTGTCTTAATATTTTTCTATAAGTATTCGCAATATTACTATGCAATATTATCGCAATATTGTTACCATATATTCTGGAATATCATGGAAAGGTTCCAGTAATATTCATCAAATGTCCGCGACTCATTGGAACATCTTTGAAACAACTTTAGAACATTAAGGGTACCTTTCAGTGAAATATCAAGAGAACCTTACACAGAAAGCTTCCCCTAATAATCCAGTGTAAGGTTCTTTTTTTCCTATGTCAATAATCAGGGAACTTTCCACTCGAATATCAAAGGAATATTCCCTCAATATTCCCTGGGAATCTTCACTTTTAAAATTATTTTAACATTTATGAAAAATTTTTTTTTAATATAATATGAAGAAGAAATTTCTGAATATTACAGAAATAAAGTTTGATGAATATTTGTTTAATATTCCAGTGGAAGGTTTCCTCAATATTGCACTGAAAAGTTTCCTTAAGATTCCAGTGGAAGGTTCACTTGATATTCCACTGTAAGTTGCTCTTTATGTTCCGCAAATTTGTTTCTATAGAATTTTTTAACGAGTCGGGCATTTGAATTTTACTGGAAATTTCCCATGATATTCTGAAAAGGAAAATTGGAAAAGCTCCGTGGAATGTTAGGGAAAGGTTCCAATATCTTATTGAGCTGGGTGGGAAATGATTCACCAAATTGGGGAATTAAAACAAAGTTTTGAATATTTCTCGCTAATATTGTCATAATGCGACACTATGTATACTTTTACATTTTAATTTTTAAACAGAAAAATGTATTTTTCAAACAGAAAAATGTATTTTTCTCTTTCTAAGAGGAAAGATACTGTACAAGAATATTTATTCTCGATTAAAGTGATTAATCAACTCTCATCGCGCTTTAAAGCACTAAAGTCTCTCATCTATGGGAAATGTAAACAGCAATTAATTTTTCCTCAAGATAAATTGTTTCCAGGGGTTTATATGTGTTTGTTGTTCTTTGATGTTACTTGAACGTATTTTATGCATGAAGGAAGCATTACATATATTCTCCGCACATATATATGAAATGTGATATCAAAGAATTTTTCATGGTGTGTAAATAAACGGCTGATTAAAGTAAGTGGATATAGAAATTTTATGAAGCAGTTACCACTTGAAATGCACTCTGGGAAGAGTATAACTATTTGTTCAATTACTATATGAATACAAGAAATTTATACGCACCGATACGCTTAAATTCGCTTCCTTAAGCGAATAAGTGATGGAAATGGAAATAAGTTATGAAGAAATTAAGAAATTATCAATGTTTATCATCAAAAGTACAATTTAAATTCTACCCCTTTTGGATCTTACGGAAAAAGGGAAAATTTTTTGACTAAATATATGTGTGCTGTCATTAAGATGCTGGAGAATTATTCATCACGGTTTTCGTATAAGCGATGATGGAGGTTACATTAGAGTATACCTAATGTTACATTTTGTACGAGTTACATTCTTCAGAGGTGCAAGTACCTACGTCTTAGTTGTCTATGTAAATGAAGAGCCTGCCACTGGCATTGTACATGACTGCATGTAAATGGAGAGCAGGAAGTAAAAGAGAATGAGAGAGGGGTTTTAGGATGCTTCATGGATGAAGAAAGGGAAGTGAGGGAGGAGAACGAAGAGACAGCGAGGGAAAAGGGGTTTCGTAAGTAATTAAGGAAGCTCATCCTGAGAGACAATTTAGCTTAATGAGAGGCAGCCAGTTCCTTCCAAGCCCTTATATATTCTGTGACCCTCCCCTCTTCTCCCCCTAAACCCTATCTCACTCTTTGTCCCGCCTTCCATCATTCCTTGGAAAAGAGGAAAGAGAATTCCCCTTTCCATCGATCCGCTTAAGAAAAGTTTCTCTTACACACACATATATATATATATATATATATATGAGACTCATACCAGAAAGAATTGGATTTCCACGAAAACTTGGAACGTAAACTCGTTTCGGAAGGGATTGTATTTTGAGAGAGAGAGCATAGGGGACACCATTTTTCTTCTCTTGATTACGTAAATTCCACAAATTTCAGCGGCGAGAAAATGCTCTGAATTTAGAAAACTTTTCGTCTCTAGGGTTGTAAAAGCTAGAGAGGTTAGAAGGTATTTTTCTATTAAAAACAATCTTCTTTTTGTCGAAAAAGATTGTTTTGGGAGAATTCCGTTTTTAAATGAGATTATTTTTCTTGATGTTTCCTTAAAAGCTTTATGAAGCATCAAGGATATTTTCAGTACAATTTTTCACTAAAGGTTTGAAAGACATGTTTGATGACGGTCCAACATGCGACATTTTGGTAAAATAGAAACATAGTGCGAATTACAAAACACTTTATTCAACATTAGTGGTACTCCAAGTCTGAAAAAATCATCTAATCGCCTGCTAGTGCTTCCGAACCCTTTTTAGGATCATCCTTACAATCTACTGTTCAACCTGGTCCAAAATTTTACTCTAACTTTTAAGAAATGATTCCCTAATGAACCAACATAGGGCAATAGTTCAACAAAGCTGAAATGGAAGATTGAATATTTGGTCCAGGATTAATGATAGTAACTCTGGACAAGTAGTCTGCTAATGGTCCAACATTAGGTCAATTACAACGATTACAATTACAATTTTAGTCAGTATGTTGAATATTTACAGCATTAGTGATAGTCTGGACAAGTAGTCTGCTAATGGTTCAGCATTTGAACAAAAATTATTAAACATTGGCGATTGTTGCAATTGGGAAATATTGAATCATAATGGAGATAGAAAAAAAAGTTTGCAACTCGCAGATTGAAAAAGAGAACGATGAGACAGATCGTTGGCAGTGCTGTCGATTAACTTTTTCCACGTCGCCCTCTGCTAGTCGTGAAATAGCGCAATAACGTTCTTTCACACTTGTTGCGTTCGTTCGAGGTACTTACGTCTCTCGGGTTTGGTGAGTTATGGCGGCAAATTATTTTACAATGCTGAACTTAAGCGGTGTGCGACTATGATCGCCAACCATATAGTAATAAACTCACGCTGATGCCCATACGTTTCGCTAAAGCGTCTAGACACACTCTGCGTTTTCTCTACTATAAACACAAATTATTACATGCATAAAAAATATATACAATTTTTTTTAATCGTCCATTTTTTCTTCTCGAAACATTGTAACAAATTTTTCTGAATTCAAAGTTCAAAGAAACGTATTCAAACGTATTTAAACGTATCCAAACGTATTCAAACGTATCCAAACGTATCCAATCGTATCCAAACGTATCCAAACGTATTCAAACGTATCCAAACGTATTCAAACGTATTTAAACCTATCCTAACGTATTTAAACCTATCGAAACGTATTCAAATGTATCCAAACGTGTTTGAACCTATTCAAACGTATTTAAACCTATTCTCAACATTCAATATCGCAAGTTTTCAGGATGAATTCAACAAAGCGTGTATTGTATTTTAGATAAAAAGTTCCTGGCTCGCAATGAAGGAGTGACTCAAGGGGTGGAGTCGCTATCAGTTTTTCTCTTGGAGGGGGGCTCAATTTTAAATTTCGCTTATACCGCAGGGATTTTTTTTACATTGATAAATAACTGCGAGGGAGAACGGAGTAAGCATTTTTTTTTCTTGCGGGGGTGTTTTAGCTTAGACACTGAGGCTATAAGAAAACACAAGAATAAGAATTTGGGGTGGGGGGGTGAATCAGACCCGAGTAACAGAGGGAAAACTAAGAAGATACTCAAATACAGGGAACCATCATTGTTATATAAGGAAAATGGTTGGAGTCGGGATGAAATCTTTTTAAGAAAAGTAAATGGAACGGAGATGGAAACGAGGGGTATAAAAATGAATGGTACCGTGGAGGGTAGCAAGGTATCCATTTCCTACATCCGTGTCTCTTCCTTTCTTTTCAACCTAAAAGAAAAGAATTTTTAATCTTAAATTCTTGGACCGTTTTTTTTGCATTAATTATTGTCAATATTTTTCTTTTTGGAAATTTTTTCAATTTTTTCTCCGTTAGATAATATTTTTCCTATTTTTCACAATTCGATATCGAGCAAAATTGCGGCAATATTGCAGGAATATTGGCAAAATTAAAAATTTCTGTCGAGGAATAAAAAAAACCTTAATTTAAATCTAAATGGGAAAAATTCGAAATTCGAAATGGAGACGTACCTGGCATGCTTTTGAACGCCTGGTGGACTTTGAATGCGGATAAATTTTCTTCCGAGACTGGCGCCATCGGTCAGGAAAGAACGAAACCCCGAAGTGAAAGGCCGATAAAAGGGAAATCGTCGACTGGTAAAAATGAGGGATAAGGTAAATTTCATCTTTTCAGTGGAACTCAGAAATTGAAGGACTTTAATGGAATTTCTTAAGGCCATGTCAAAGTTACTATTAATAATAATAAAAATAGTAATAATATTAAAAATAATTATAATAAGAAATAAGGACTCGAGGGAATAGGGGAACGTAAATAAGATGAAAATTTATTTTCCCGGTGAAATAGAAGAAGTAGTCTCGTAAATTTCTGTTTTTATAAACAAAGGGTGGATTTCCAATTCCATTAGTTAAACACGCTTCAATCGGTATTATTCACGTTCTACACCCCCTTAAAGAAAACTGTCATCATGAAATCATATTCTGACCAATCGGAGTTTCTCTATGGAAATGGATTGCCTCCAATGTTTTTATTTCATCCCCCCCTCCCAAGATAACTAAAATTTACGATTATTGCCCTCAACTTTTTTTCTGATAAATTAACAGTCCGTATTCACATTTCTTTTTTTGTATTTTCTTTAAGATCCAATTTCTTTGCGTATAAATGGAAAATATCTATAATGAAAAAAATTGTTTAAATAACTTTTTGTGCGGAAAAAATCAATTAATTTTCCTGACTAAAAATTTTATTTTCCCCTTTTCCAATGATTCAATTTTGATTCAAGTTTGTATTTATTTGATAATAAACAAGTCATTGGTTAATTGAATCGAATAAATTTTTTGTTTTCAGTGCGATAATGTGCGAAATTGTTTGGAATTTTAATTTGAAATTGAAAAATTGGAATAAAAATTCCATACTTTTAATTAATGATTATATGCGGGAGATATCAATCTTGTTGTAAATATTGCAGACTTGTTGTTAATAAAATTACGTCCTTCTAAACATGGGAAGTTGATGTAGGGGATCTATTCTCGTTGAACAAACAATCGTTGCAAGTTACAGTTATAATGTATACATACAATTTTTACCTCGCAATGTTTTTGTTCCGTAGCAAATGGTATATATCATCAGCTATAAAATCAATTTATCATCGACGTCATTAGAAAATATTCACGACACATTTTTCCATCGTCATCATAATTATCATTTTTCAACAAAAAAAAATATATTAAAAATTAACCTGAAGAAAGAACAGTGAAAAAATTGTAATTAAAAAAAGAAAAAAATAAAAGATCCCATATAGGATCAAAAATTGCATCAAAAAAACATTTTAGGACCTATTGCCAACATAGGGCCTAATAGTTAATAAAGGGGCAAAGTAGCTAGGACCCGATTAGGATCAATTTTCAATTTCCACACGTTGTGGGTAAATTTAATCGTAATGGATTGGCGTAAAAATTTGATGTACATTTAACCTTAACCTTTATGTATCTTTTTTTTCTTTATAATTCTCGTAATAGTTTGTATAAAAGTGTATGGTTGACTTATTGCATTTGAAATGACTCTTAAAATCCAATTGGTTTTTGATTGTTAAATAATAAGCGATGCTTATTAGAAGCATAAAATATTTATAGTATAAAAACAGTCGATATGGTGGCAGTTTATTGTTGTCCGTTACACCCTTGTAAATGCGACAATATAAACTTGACGAGCGCGTGGCTCTGTCATAAATGTCTAAGAAAAGTAGCACTTAATTTGTTTCTCATTTCTTGTTTTGTGGTATAGGTGTTTGCAAAGTAGTTAAAAGCATATATATTTAAAAAAGGGCGCAGATACTCCTTTAAGTAAAATACAATATTATTACAAAGTACAAACTGCAAAAATATTGAATTCAACCCTTTTTTTATTTTCATTTTATTATTAGCATCCTCTGCTTTTAATTATGTTTGACAAATTCGAAAAACTTTTTTCCAAACTCAATTATACATCAGTTTGCACTCATGTAAAAATTGAAAAGTTGTTTTTCATAAATCAATATGTGTCATCCAATTCATTCGCAAGTGCAATTTACAATCGTCTCTGTTATAAATTTATATTTTTACCGACACTTTCTCATCTCAATGTTTATGTGTGGTCATAAATTTTAAAAATGAAAATCAACTTTTTACGAAAGAATTTTTTCCCATCACTATATAGTCGCATTGATTAATAAGGAAGGAAGGAAATAATTTTTCACATTTTTTTTTGTTTTAAATAATTTGAAAAAGAAGTGGAAAGATTGTTATTATATATACCTTTTTGAAAATGAACCTCGCCATAACGCGTATATTTTTAAAAGTTCTCCCTTTTATTCATCCGGCCTTTTCTTCTGTTTCTTGTCGAAAAATAAAATCTGAAACGTTCCTGCGAGATGTCCTTCAAAAAACAAAATTTATGGACTTCTACCGCGAAACACGAAGAAGAGGTCAGAATTTATTGGAGTAAAAAAAAAAAAAAGAAAAAAAAGTAGAGGCCCTTTCTTATATGTGGATCAAGTTGATCCCTTTTTGCTGCGTTTTTGGCCTTGGTGAACAGAAAACTGAATCTGTTCGAGATATTGACC
This sequence comes from Leptopilina clavipes, assembly GCA_001855655.1. Classification (NCBI taxonomy): domain Eukaryota; kingdom Metazoa; phylum Arthropoda; class Insecta; order Hymenoptera; family Figitidae; genus Leptopilina; species Leptopilina clavipes. The sequence continues at coordinate 1,110 of JUFY01028381.1, read as the reverse complement.
TTGAGGGTTTTATAGTTTACAAAAGAATTTCGAACATGGACTATAACAATTAACCTGTTCGGATTTTCACAATTTCTACTCTCCTTAGAACTATTTTTCCAAAAACTATTGACAAAAATTTTCTTAAATGAAACAAAATAAACAAAATAAATATTAAAAATAATTTTCCTAGATTCTTTTTCGAGTTTTATTTACTTTTTTTCAGATAACAAAATGTAATTTTTCAAAGACATATAATTTTAACAAGCAGAGGAATTATGCTGATTGGTAGTGGAAAATTTTTTCCATAAGTCACATTAACATCAATGAATTTTCATATATCTATTCGTGACAATACCCTTTTAAAACGTTTATTGTATATATAGAAAAAGAAGATGATTTTATCTTTTTACGCAGCTCGCCACTTTTCTAAAAAAAACTAATTATTCTAAAGTTTTAAAGTATAATGAATATTATCTCCGGTATTGTTAACGTTTAAAGAACCGAAACAAAAAAAAAATTACAATGCAGATTCTTTCAATTGCGGCTAAAATTGTCTAATTTCTACACTGAAAAAAAAATTTATTTGATTCAAATAACCGATTATTTATCTATTATCAAATAAATATTTTCTTGAACCAAATAATTTTTATTTAAATCAAATAAGTTGTAAGTGAATCAATAATTTCTGTATTTGAATCAAATATACTGTAATTGAATCAATAATTTCTGTATTTGAATCAAATACCACACGGAGAAAAATTGTTCCTAATATTTTACTGAATTTTTCTGTAAAGTTGGGATATAGTTGCTTAATCGTAGGTTTTCAAAATTTTTTTGTGAATGTCTTCAGTGGTGATACCTAAAACTTAACATGATACTTTAATTTTTGGCGTACTAGTGCTGTAAAAGTTTCAAAGATTTTGTGCATTAAACATTGATTTATATTATTATAACGTATATAAAACTTACATTAAAAATAAATGAAAAGAAGTTAGAAAGTACGACTACATTCAGTAATTTTTCAATAAGTTAGATTTTGAAACAATTATTTAATAAGTCTGTAAAGTTTTCTTAAAAAGTTGTGCTATTTAACACTTTTTAATGAATCCTTAATTTAATATATGTAGT
>JUFY01028380.1:0-10924 GCA_001855655.1 Leptopilina clavipes | reverse complement strand
TTTAGTCAGTCGAAACGTTTCTGAATTCGGTTAATGTAGAATCAGTAGTATGAGTCCGTTATAGTCAGTCTGAAATACTTCCAAATACATACTTGAAATTTAATCGCAGTAGTATAAATCAATTTTGGTCAGACAAAGTCCTTTAAAATTGTTATGCTCAAATGTCAGTAGTATGAGTCAATTCTAGTCAGACAAAACACTTTGAAATTCTTGTGATTTTGTCTCAGTAGTAAAAGTCAATTATAGTCAGACTAAACACTCGAGAATTCTTGTCATTCACTGTCAGTAGTATGAGTTAATTTTAGTCAGACAAAATACTTCCGAATTAGTTATTGTATTTTGGTCTCAGTAGTACAAATTAATTTTGGTCAGACAAAATCTTCAAAAATTTCTGTAATTCACTGCCAGTAGTATGAGTCAATTATAGTCACACAAAATCCCTTTTAATTCTTGTCATTCACAGTAAGTAGTATAAGTCAATTTTAGTCAGACAAAACACTTCTGAATTAGGTATTGTATTTTAGTCTCAGTAGTACAAATCAATTTTGGTCAGACAAAATCTTAAAAAATTTCTGTAATTCACTGCCAGTAGTATGAGTCAAGTTTAGTCAGACAAAATCCCTTTAAATTCTTGTAATATTCATTGTGAGTAGTATGAGTCAATTTTAGTCATACATTACACTCGAGATAAGGGATCATCCATATATTACGTCACACTTTAAGGGGGAGGGGGGATCAAGCAATTTGTGACACCCAGAAGAAAAAATGGCGCTAATGTATGGAACTGTGTGTGACATGGGGGTTAGGGGGGGGTCAAAAATAGAGAAAAAAAATGTGTGACGTAACATGTGGACGACCCCTAAGGCAGATTACTTTTCACCCCCATAGTTCGAACTTTATAAAAACATAAAGTTTGCAGCAATTTTTTTTCATGAAATTGAAGAGCAGTAGTTCTAGATTTAAGTTTGATATTTACGTGTTAGGAGTTACAATATTTGAAATAAAAAGTTTCATCTAAATGTAAAAAATTTTCTAAAAATATATATGTATAACATAAGTGCAGTTCGTCATAGTGTTATATTAAAATAGGTCAATCGATCCATTTCGTAAAAGGTATAAATTGGTATATATATATATAATGCTCATACTCTTCACAAAAAGAAGGAAAAAAAACTATGTGTCAGAAAAATTTTCAAACTAAAACAATATCTGCTAAAGTAATACAATATGAATATTTCAAATAAACATATAATATTTATTCATTTATTATTATATTTATTTATAACTATTTATTTATAACGCATAATATAAGGGTGCTACTAAGCATTACTACTGAATAATAATTTAAAAATAATAAAGAACTAATAGTAAATAAGGAAAGAAAATTATGAAAAAATATTTTAATAATAAAATTTACATTCAACATTATATATTTTTTTAATTTCAATCTTTTTGCATATATGAAACTTTTTAATAGAGAAAAAAATCCCGCATTTGTGGAACATTTTTTCATATAACGGTCGTAAAAAAAATGGTAGAAAACTGTTTTGTATAGAAAACACTAGTAGAAGAATTTTATGGCTTATATAGAAAGAGTTTCGGAAATTCAAGTTTATACGATTCCTCGTTTGTTCCAATTTAAACTTCAGATATTATACTAACTTGTCTCAAATGGTGATATATAAGTCTTCTTGACTTTGGTTTATGTTGAAAACACGATTTTTAAGAAATACTTGTATATCATTGAAATTTGAAAAGAAAATTTGCAAATTTTTATACTTTTGGTGATAATTACTATTGGTGATAATTTAAATAAATAAAAAAAATTCTTAAAGAATAATTTATCATAAACAAACAAAATTAACAATGGTAATATTTTACTATATAATAATAATAATAACAACAAATAAAATATATATATAGTTTGACAAAGTAGTGGCCTTTCTAAGTAGATAGAAAACTTTTTAGTCAGACATAAATATACAATCACGTAAAATCCCCCTTAATAAGCAATGCCTTTGAAAGTTTTTACAAATCGTGTTACTTTCAGCATCAAAGTTACTTTTCAAAATAAGTTCCAACTTTTTCCTTATACTCGAAGCGTAAAAAAAGTGTTGATATTTTTCACATAAAGAATTTCGCGATTTTAAAAAATTATATCAATTGTGACCTAAAAAGGACAATTTGTAGACAACTTTTTTTTAAACCTAGAGAATAAAATGACCCTAGAAAGTATATATTCCCTAGAGGAAATAATATATCATTTGTTACCCAAGAGTGAAAAGTAATAATTTCTGCCCCTATAGGTAGAACTTGTGACCCAAAAGCGTAAAGCGACTGTTTTCTTCCCTAGAGCATAAAATGGTCACTTTTCCCTCTTGGGTGCAAAGTAATAATTTTTGCCCCTAGGGCATAAAATGACATATATGTGACCCTAGGTAGCAAAATAATCATTTTTTACTCTTGAAAATAAAGAAATAATGAGAGTAATTGCTTTAAATTTTTTAGTCAGACTTAAATTGCTTCATCTATTTATAGATTTATTGGCACAATGATTATATTTATGTTGAGGTTAAGAAATGTTACTATTTTTACCATTTCAAAGATATTTTTAACACACACTCGTAAAAATCGTTCTTTACAATGATCTACTTTCCCTTGCGTTGTACAATTTTAACTGAGTCATAAAATCACTAAATCAGTGAAAAAGATGAAGCTACAAAGTTGGATAATTTTCCTCTCGAAGAAACATTCCCGCATGAAAGCGTATTCCAATTACGTTTCTACTTTTGCACGAGGTAAATGGTGCGTCGCTCCGATGCGAAACGGAGATTTACAACTTTCTACACTACTACCGTCTACAAGTTTGCCAATGATAAAAGGGCGGAAAAATTGTTTACATTGAAAACTGATTTCATGAAAAAAAAAAAAAAATACAATAAATTTCCATTATTATCATCTCACGTGAGAATTTCTCTTTTATTTTGAAAACAAAAGGTATAAATTTTCCAGGTGAATTTAATATGATATATTATCAAGTGGAAAATTTTTGGACAGAAATTGAGAAATAGTGCGGTCTATTTATTTTCACAAATATCATCGTTACACTCACAGGGTAATGATTAATTTCTCATTTTGAGAAATCAATAAGTCTAAAAGTTCAAGTCAACATTTAGGGCGACTCACACTAATGTCAAAAGACATTGGGAGAAATGATAAACGAGAAAAGAATACATTACAAACGATTGCGTGCTCAATTACTTAGACGTTGAAATTTATTCCGAATGTTTCCCCTTTTCACCTCAACATGTTTTTTATAAACGAATTAATTCAAAATCACCTTCCACCATCATCATTATTTTTCCCCCCTAAATATTCTTGAATAATTATCAAGATAGACACTCGATAGAAATTTACAAATTCAGTTCATTTAACGTCCAAGAGTCAAATTCAATTTAAATAATTAATAATTAATTTTTATTAATTATTTAAAGTTTCAATTTAATTGTACTTTATAAATTTTATTCCAACTTGTGTAATTAAACTCTCAGTTTTAATGTATAGTGATTTTTAATTTATATTCAATTAAATATTTAAATTTTACTAAAAAATTGAAATTGAAATTATTAAAGAAAGAATATGAACCCTTTATTTTCTTGTAAAAGTGGATTTATTCTCTTTGGAAATAATGACGAACTTTGTGGAGAGACGACGATTTGAATATTTTAACAAACTTTTTAAACAAAATGAAAGGAAAAAGAAGAAAATTCTCACAAAATTGTGTCACGTGTAATCCAATTTTGAAATTCAGGAAAGTATACTGAAACATTTTTTTTTTTTTTAGAAAAAAAAACTGAATTTTAAATGTTTACAACAATCAAAAATATAGTAAAAAATTTTCCCCCAATTTTAGTTGCCTCTATTTTTTTAAAATAAAATTCCCAAAACATTTTTACCCAGTTCTTTACACTGGAAAAAAAATTTATTTGATTCAAATAATGAATTAATTGACTATTATCAAATAAATATTTACTTGAACCAAATAATTTTTATTCAAATCAAAGAAGTTGTAAGTGAAATAATAATTTTCATATTCGAATCAAATACCATTCAATTGACTCGAATAAAAATTATTTGGCTCAAGTAAATATTTATTTGATAATAGTCAAATAATTCATTATTCGAATCAAATAAATTTTTTTTTCAGTGTAATTAAATTATCTTTTAAATATTCAATTAAAATTAAGTAGAATTTAATGAGAACATCAATTTAAAATGTAGCAAAAATGTCTGATGAAAGGGGTGTCAAAAAAATTTATGAATTGATAACATTTCAAAGAATAAAAGCAACAGGTAAAGTCCCTTTAGAAAGATCCTCAGGAATGATTAAAGTTTTAATGACCCAATTAATAAAACAATTTAACAAATATTGTCACTTATGATAATTTAATAGATATAATTCTTTTTCACAAGTTAATGTTTAATTATTTTTTTAGTCAAGGAAAATTTTAAACTCTAAAGCAAACAAATGATAAACAAACAATTATTAAATATTAGAAAGTGTAGAAAATTATTAAAATATTAGAAAATATAGAAAATTTGTTTATGAATTTTCTAAATAAATTTACATATTTATCGAGAATCAAGGAATGTAATAATAAATAAAAAAAAATAGTTTCGATTTGAAATTCTTGAAATAAATCTTCAAGTGTATCATTAATCTGGGTTAGATTGAGATATTTTATGGAATCATTGAAAATCAATATCACTTCCTACTTGAATTCGCAATCGTATCAAGTTATTTTATCACCTTCTATGTATATTCCTGAAATGACACTATAACGCACACGTGCATAAATACGCTCATAAATTTTAAAGGAAACTGCCCTCAACCACGACGTGACACATATTACTGAGTGTTGTCATTTATGTGGAAATATTCCTGAACTGTGAACCCCCAACATGCAACTGATACCTAATCGATAACAAGTTTCCAATCCTATAGAAAAAAAAGTATTTTTCAAAAAAAGTATTTTTCAAAAAAAAGAAACTTTTTAAATTAAAAAATTAAATTAAAAAATCTTTTAAATTAAAAACAAATTAAAAAAATTGTTCAATAAACTCAGGGAAAATTTTTTAAACCAAAAAGAATATTTTTTCATTATTAATTGTATTAATAAATAATAATTTATATTTTCCTGTTAAAATTGGTAAATTGTTTGCTTAATTTTCGATCCATGAAAAAAGAAATTATTATTTAGAGAGAAATAATAAATAAATTGAATAAAATGTACCTTATGTCGGTTGAGCGATATGTTGCTTGGAATGTTGAATACATTTCAGTCTTCTGTGTAAATGTAAAGACGCTGAACTTGGTTCCACAAAAAAAGAATCACCACTTCTTGTAAATCATTGCAATTGACTTAATTAATAGGCAACTTTCTTCTTTTCTTTTACACGAATATACAAATGTACAACGCTTTCGATTTTTTATTTTAATCGCGAACTTTCGTTGAATGATTAGTGAACCGCACTTATCGCATTGAAAAAGAAGAAAAATTATTTACACGAATGTCATTGAATTTTAACTCCACTTACCGCAACATCTGTAACAGAAAAAAGTCCATTGCAATTAATAATAGGATAAAAAAAAAAATGGTGCAAGAAAAAAGAATTTTTAATATGTAAATAAAGATCCAAGTATCAAGCGACTATTATCAACAAAACTACACTGAAAAAAAAATTTATTTGATTCAAATAATGAATTACTTGACTATTATCAAATAAATATTTATTTGTGTCAAATAAATTTTATTTGAATCAATTAAATGGTATTTGACTCAAATACAGAAATTGTTGATTCAATTACAGTTTATTTGATTTAAATAAAAATTGTTTGGTTCAATTAAATATTTATTTGATAATAGACAAGTAATTCATTATTTGAATCAAATAAATTTTTTTTTCAGTGTACTCTGACTTTGAAATAATTGTGATACGTGAGAAAATAATTTTTCTCTCTTGATTAGAATTCATCATCAATGAGAATTATACATGTAGATAATTAGAGACCAAATTACTTCGTTTTTCGTGGATAGATGCTTGTTCAAAATTGTATAATTATAACTCTCACGACTTTAGGGACAAAATAGTTTTGGGAAGCTAGCAAAACAAAGCTTGCACTGCAGTAACTTGGAATTTGTCAGTTTTAAACTACAGCTCGTTAAAAGATAAAAGTAATCGTACCCGAGGTTCAAATGTTGAAATAAAAGAGGATAATTTATTCCCACAATTGAGTTCATTTGAACTTTCGTGCAAGTCTGCTTTTTAACTCCCGTGAAATAAAAAAAAAAAAAAAAAAAACTTGCTTTTCTTCAAAGGTAAAAAATGCAAATAAAAATTAAATTTTATCTTTATTTCATTCAATAGAGGGTCGAAAAGTTTTTCAAGATAAAAAATTGTCGGTAAATATTTTTTAAATTACCTACAAAAATATTTACTATTAATTACAAACTATTAGTTATAATTAAATAATAGAGAATAATTGAAAACCGAAAAAAAGTAGTATATTTTCTCTGATAACGAAATAAAAAACGAGGAGTGATTTTATACTGACACGGTTGAAATTAAATTTCCTACTTGTCACTGGATGTTGAAATATAGAGAAGGATCGAAATTGCGCGCAGCCTTTAATAGAAAGCCAATATTAAAGAAAAATTTATCTTTTGAATATCGACGCTTCAGCAATTTTGTTCAAATACTGTTAAAGAGTACTTGATTTTAATGATTCTGTATCTGTTTTTTTCATTTACAAGTATATGAACAGTTATTTTACCAGGGCCACGAACCATACAAGTGTCAAAATTGATATTTATTTTTGAAAAATAAAATAAGAATCGAGCAGGAATTTTGAAACTTGTTACAAGTTTAATTAAATCCAATTAAAGTAAACTTTCAATTGAGTTTGAATTACGTTCCTGAGATGAAATTACATTTTAACGTTTTCTTAAACAATATTCTACAACAGAAATGTTTTTCTCACTTCTCCGATTATGCAAAGTAGTTTTTCAACAACCACAATTTAAAAAACAAAAAATATTTACAAACTTTTTATTCGTGTCTCATTTTTTCATGACAATTATTATTTCTATCGTTAATAAACAATAAAATGTAATTTCACACCGTTAGAGTAAAGTTTTGACAAATTGGAGTGAATTTTACTATATTGGAGTGAACTAAACTTGACTTGGAATAAATTCCAATCCTTTAGAATACATTTAATTCAATTTGGAGTGAATTCAGTCCATTAGAGTAAAGTTTACTCAACTTGGAGTGAATTTTACACCACTCGATTATTTGAATTGGAGTGGATTTTACTCCATTCGACTAAAGTTTACTCGACTTTGAGTAAATTCCAATCCGTTAGAATAAAAATTCAATTTGGAGTGAATCCAGTCCATTAGAGTAAAGTTTACTCAACTTGGAGTGAATTTTACTCCGCTCCATTATTTGAATTGGAGTGGATTTTACTTCATTCGACTAAAGTTTACTCGACTTGGAATAAATTCCAATCCGTTAGAATAAAAATTCAATTTGAAGTGAATCCATTCCATTAGAGTAAAGTTTACTCAACTTGGAGTGAAATTAATTCCCTTGGAGTGAATTTTACTCCACTCCATTATTTGAATTGGAGTGGATTTTACTCCATTCGACTAAAGTTTACTCGACTTGGAATAAATTCCAATCCGTTAGAATAAAAATTCAATTTGGAGTGAATCCAGTCCATTAGAGTAAAGTTTACTCAACTTGGAGTGAAATTAATTCCCTTAGAGTGAATTTCACTCGACTGATGTTAGAATCTCAAATAAGAATTTTATCATTCTGAATAAAATTGCTAAGTGAATTGAAAATCAATGGCGAAAAATTTATAAAACAAAATTGAGAATACCCTTTTCGGAAAATGAAAAAACAAATTCCAAAGTAATAATAAATTATTTAAAAAGGCATTTTTGAGCACAATACAATAAAAATAAAACTTTCATCTCTCAATGTCGAGTGACGAATGCAATTATTTCAATGAAGACCTTGTTATACCAACGTCAAGACACGTTCTCTCACCTGCAAACGCTCAGACCACTTTTAATAGACATCGTACTGCATCCCCCCCACTATCAGATGTTGCTACACCTACTACGTGTCACGTGACAAACCTCTCGAACCCCTTTAGAAATATCATAATCTTCCATCGTTCATTAAACCAACTTTCAACACCAGATTCACAAGACAATTCCAAAAAACAAAAACGTTTAATCTCATGACAAACATTTAATCTACACTGACTTTAAAGATGATCATTTCTTCTCACATTTTCTCAAAACTTGTCTAAAAAGCCAAGAATTCGAAATGAAAAGCTTCTCGCTTCAATCCCACAGATTATTCTCTGTTTACATCCAACAATAAGCGCCATGGTTACTGATTGGCAGCAGGAAGGAAAAAAAATTCTTTTTTTAATATCCTCTTTCCTTGACCTTTACATGTGCATCATCCATGGAAAATGGGGTTTCAAACCAGCACAGAATCTGACTGACAGAATCATTCTGAATTAGTCAGACTCTTGGGAATAAGGCACTGGGTTCAATTTGATCTGGTGGTCCATTCATGTCATGATCAGATTAAGCTTTTGTTTACCCTCTGGATTCTCAAGCTCATTTTTCATATTCAACATTAAAATCTCTTCAAATTCACTAATTCATTTTTGTTTTGTGGATGAAAATAAGTTATCATTTTTGTTGTGTTATTGCGAGGTGTTTTGTCTTGGGAGGGGGGATGAGAGAAATAGTCACGCGAGACACCTATTCAAACTGTAGAAGCAGTGCTTGTTAGCTGAAGCTTCCCGGTCCGAAGCTTTCGTTCGACTAAGCTCAGTAGAGTTAGCGCCACGCCCTCCGAGCAGGTGGCAGCACACGATTTTCACATCCCCTTTCAGAAGCGCGACCCTTATATTTTTCCACCAGTGCATAAGGGAATTCTTGTCTCGGATTCCTCGCAGTAAAATTCATTAGGAATGGTAAGGGTTCGAGAAATAGGGTAAGAACAATTTTTTTCCATACAAAGAAACAATTTGTTCAGGGTTATCGATATTTGCACAACTTGGAGGAGTTTCGGTCGTTTTTAGGCAGGTTAGAAAATTTTCAAGGTCGACTGTTGATACTTTTCTATTGTAAATATTTACATTTTTTCCAAACACTATTCAAACATCTTTTTCATTACTTCGAGAATTTCATTACTTCAACAATTCAATTTTTTCAACGGCATTATTTAAGTAAAATGTAACATTTTTTCAAACACTGGGGTGTAAGTCACCCCATAATGTAATTCTACTCAAGTGTGACCATCTAGGGTTAAATAAAAATTTTCTTTCATACATAAGAACCTAAAAGTATCAAATTGATACCAAAAATATCAAATTAGTTCAAATTTTTGGATCAGTTTGATACTTTTGGTATCAATTTGATACCTTTAAGTTTACAGTGAATATTTTCGATTTAAGAAGTTTAAATAAGATGCCTAAATAAATTAAAAGGAGAAATTATTTTTTAATATTAGATTCTAACAGTAGGAATGAGAAGATATTCTTAAAATAGGAGACATATTCCTAAATTCAGAATATAAAATTTCCCAGTGTATTTGTTAATTTATCGAATATCGCTGAAATAATCTATATTAAGAGAAATTAATTTGTAGAATTGTGCACTATTAATATAACAGTAATTTTCATTAAGTTGTGACATTTTGAATGAATCAGGTTAAGTTACATAATACAGTTATGGAAATGGACAGTATTAACCCTCAAGGGTTTGATAGTCATATGTATGTGTCAGGCGTATGTAGTTATCTTCTGACACATTTATGCATCATTCCTGTAGTATATAAATGGTCCGTGGACAACAATAAAGACACATATAAATTATGTTGCATACATTTAAACCCGTTCAACCATGTACAAAGGCTACAACATCAAACTATGTACAAAGTCTACAACAGCAAAAAAAAAAAAAAAATAGATAAAATTTTTCCTTTTTTGGTCCCTAAATCCAAAGATGATACCAAAATGTAGGTTTTTCCTATCAGTAAATCAACTTATTCGCTAAATTCTTAAATTAAGAAATATTCATTGTTATTTACAAGCCTAATTTTGTTTGCGTGACCAAATTTTATCACTCTCGTTTTAAAGTTCATCTTGAGTAAACTGCACAGGAAAACAATTCTATGAAGGTTGCCCGGATATTTATCTCATGGATTCTTAATTCACTGGCCCTGATAGAAAAAAATTCTGTACTAGCAAAGATAAAACGACCTCTAAGAAAAAAAAGAACGACATTAAAATGTCATCGTTGGAGAAATTGTGACCATAGGTCGAAAAAAAATCATTCCTGACAGTAATAATATCAAACGTGAACAAAGAATTTTTATCAAAAATTTTCCAAGGATGCAAAGAGAGAATATAATAAAAGAAGAAAAACGAAACCGGAATTATTAAAAGCATTTTATTGGAACTGAAATTCACACATTGAAAAAATATTTCTATAGCAAATTAACTGTTATCGTGGCGTGTAATTTTATAACTCGCATTTTTTTATAGACATTTTAACCTACTTCACTTTCTAAGATTGTAATTTTTAAAACAAGTTACTCAAGTCTTGGTAGGAATAAAAAGTAAATCAAATAAAATTATAAGAACAAAGGTGTGAATCAAACATTGGAGAAAAAAAAATCTAATCTAAGAAAAATTTTTAAGATTAAAATGCAAGAACAATAAAATAGGAAATATAAATTATTATGTATAAAATATAAATATAAATATAAATATAAATATTATTATAAATATAAATATAAATATAAATATAAATATAAATATAAATAT
>JUFY01028378.1:0-11329 GCA_001855655.1 Leptopilina clavipes | reverse complement strand
AAGAATGAAAGAAAAAATATTTGGCCGAATTTTAGAAGTCATATGTAAATTTCACGGAATCGCTCATATATATTGTTTATGTGATGTAGATATGTATTAAAAATTTTTCTTAATATTAAACTTATTTCCTACTAGAGCCCAAAACTGTAAGAAATTGTAAAATTATTAATACATTATTAATATGACTTTTAAAACTATTATTTTTTGGGTATATCTTTTGTCCCCTTTTTGTCCCCTTTTTCAGAAAAAAAATTCCCCTTTTCCCCTTTTTTGAGGATAAAAGGTACTGTGATGCCTGTAATTTGAGATTTAGAGAGAATGAAAATTGCGTTTGTCATTGAATAATATTTTGTTTTTACAATTAACTGTCGCAAAAACTTCACATTACAGGTCTTAATTTAGCTATAGACTGTAATTAAAATAATTACAATTTCCGCTAGTTGGAAAAACATTTTTTTTCTAATGAATAAATCTCTATTTTTAACAGAAGATTTCTTTCTCACGATGATTCAAAACTTTTTCACATAAAAACAATATATATATATTAAAAAATAAAATGAAACAACAATGAAAATTAGATTAAAATTTGAAATAAAATGACGCAAATGAAAAAAGTAGGTATTTTTTTGGCTCAAAAATTATGTAATATTATCAACAACATAATAACATTTTATTTCAAACTTAATTTTCTATTTCAACAAATTTTTTCTTCTCTAATTTAAAGGAAGTTAAAATTTTTTACCATGGTTATTTTTTATTATTTAAAAATTCGTTTTTTATTGTTTTTTGTTTATTATAATACTTATTATTGTATTATATTATCATACGGTAATAAATATCATATGGTATTATATTTTTCGCATAATACGAAAATAAATTGATAATGTTTACTCTCGACAAATGTTTTCCATCTTTGAGCATTAGGAGTAAAAAATTGATCTAATAGGTAAATATTAAAATGACTTTGCTAAAATAGAACGTAACGTAATGTTTGTATGCGGAAATATTATTTTTAAAATTCGCGAGAAAAATAAAGAAAAAAGCCCACTAAAAATTTTAGAAATATTAATTTTTATTAGATATAAAAATTAATACTCAAAGGATAAGCAAAGTTTTTGCAAACGATTTAAAATCATTATATAGTTTTATTAAGTTTAATTAATAAATTAAGAAATATACAATAGTTATAAAATAAATTTAATAACTTATTAACATTATTTACATATTTCAACAAATTTCAAGTAAATTCCATCCTTTGGGGCCAAAAGAAAAGCCCTTGGATTGATGACATATTGTTTCGGCGTTTTTTCACACTTTTCAACTCGGTAATTTTGCAAAATTTTGATGAGACCGACTTTTGTCTGAAATACCGCAAATCTGGCTCCTAAAATGCATTAAATCAATATGAAATTAGAAAATAACACATTATTATTATTATTATTATCATTATTATTATTATTATTATTATTATTATTATTATTATTATTATTATTATTATTATTATTATTATTATTATTATTATTATTATTATTATTATTATTATTATTATTATTATTATTATTATTATTATTATTAGCGAAAATAGTCAAGTCGCCTAAGTGATAGATGACAAATTTTTTTTTGTCAAAATCAAAAGAAAAAGTGTTATTACTTAAGTATCCGTCAGTATCAAGACTGGAGGAGTGGGGGGGATTTCTGAAAAACCGTCACTATGGTGACCTGACTTTTTCCAAAAAAAGCTACAGTATATTCTACCAATGCAATTTCTCGGTCCTTCTCCAAATGGCAAATAAAGCATTGGATGTCTTGCATTTATTTCATCATCTTCAAATCTTTCAGGATCGAATAATTCCGGTTGGGGATAATTCTTCGGATCCCGATGAATTGCAAGCACCGGAATCCAAACACGAGTTTCTTTTGGAATCGTCACATTGGTACCAGAAAATGTGTATTTTTCTGAAACCCTCCTCACAAGCATTGTTGCAGGTGGATATTTCCTCAGTGTTTCTTTAAAGTAAAATCAATTTTAAAAAATTATTTTCTTTTCATTTTCAATAATATAAAAATTGGTTAGATCGCGTAAAAATTGGAATGGGGCAATGAGAGTGAGAGGGAGAGAAACTGCACTCTCTCTCTCTCGCTCTTATTATCCCTACTCCTGCGCTTGCGCTTTTTCTTCTTAGTTAAGTGGAGTGGGAACAATGAGAGTGAGAGAGAGAAATTTCGCTGTCTCTTTTACTCTTGTTATCCCCACTCCTGCGCTTACGCTCCTTCTTCTTATAGTTATATTTGCTACCTTGGAAGACTTTGTGTAAATATTTCATGCTCTTAACATTGTCATATGTTAATTTTCCTTCTGATTTACTCAAAACTTGTTGAATTTCATTTTGAAGTTTCTTCTGAATCGGAGGATTAAGGGCCAATTCATATAAAGCATTACTCATTGTCGTTGATGACGTCTCAAAACCAGCGGCAAAAAAAATGAAACATTGTGCCGCTATCAAACTATCGGTCATTTCTGCAAAAAAGAAAACAGGAAAATTTTCTTGCACCTACATAGGTAAAATGTCTGCATCAACTCACCAATATCGTCAACTTTCTCCGGATTTTCCTTCACGTATCTCAATAAATCGACAAAATCATGCCTAACGATATTATTCTCCTTTCTGTACTTCATTGTATCCGCTATTAAACCAGTAAAAAAATGATCCAATTCATTATTTTTCATCCATGGTCCCAATAGTGTAAATAATCCCGGTGCTAAGTCTCTAATTTTCATTCTTATCGATCTTGATAAACTGGAATCAAAAATTTTATTGCCCATTCGTGTGAATTCATTTTCTCCATCGGACAATGTATTTATATCAATTCCAAAAGCACACGAACCAATGACATCCATTGTAAATTTAGATGTTAATAAACGACATTCAATTGGCTCATTTTTCGGGACAATTTTATGTAAATAAGATTCAAAATGATTGGAACTCTCTAGAAGAAGAAAAAACATTTCTCTCAATTTACCGGATGTAAAAACAGGTGACAATTTCTTTCTCAATGGTCGCCATCTCTTTGGCTCGAGATTGAGAAGATTTTGTGAGAGTGGTTCAATTTTTTCATGCACTGGTAATCCACGATCGGCGAATTTATTAAAGTCCTTGATAAGAACATCCTTTGTGAATTCGGGATCTTTTAGAATTAAAATCGGTGTACTTCTCGCATAAATGCCAATCATTGATTCATTTGGGAATTCATCGTAAAATTTTTTTGATAATTGTCCCGGTGCGAGACGATTTAATAAAACGTCTTTAAAATTTCCCAAAAAACGTGATGGTTCAGGTCCTTTGACACCTTGATTTTTCCAAAATTTGTGATTCTTTGAACTATAGAAATAGAGGAAGAGGAAAATTGCAGCGATTATAGATAAAAGCTCAATTAACGCCATTGGAATAATTTTTCAGTCGCAGTTACTCTTACTTCAAAACCTGTTTTAAAAAATGTTTTATAAAATACATATTGTAGTTTTTGCAAAAATTTTTTTAATCTGTTTAGGAAAATTTTCGTTTTTTAAATTCAATTTTCAAAATAGTTGTGAAAAAATTTTGTTTAATTCGAATTATCGTTAATCCTTATCATAGGTGATAAAATAGTAATTATAAATTATAAATTATAATGATAAAATATTTCATATCGCATAATAATTCTTAAATTAAGGTTTTTAAGTAAATTTTGTGAAAAGTTTCCTAAAGGGCTTTGATAAATATTTCACTGATTCAAATTAGAGATCACTTACTTGATTTGAAATTTGGGTTAATAAATAATTACGTCTTACTCTAGTGAGAACTGCATGACGACTGATAGATTACACTTTTATTACATCACATCCTCCTAAGTGTGTGTGTGTGTAAATGGAAATAGAAAATTGGCTATATTAACAAGAATAAACAGGTGACTTGCATCAACGTGTAATTCGTTTAATTTACATGTTTACTATTTATTATTACAAATTATAAATTATAAATAATAAAATTTAATAATTCAATTTGATTAAGTAATAATGGTAACTCAATTTTACATTTTCCTACTAAAAAAAATCCAATACTTCCTCATTTTCGATGAGAATGTAATAAGAATGTTTGAAGAAGTTAAAAATATTGAAAATGCTGCGTAAATTTCCAGGAAGTGTATTTTTAGAAATAGAATTTCATTATTAATAAATAGAGTTTATAGCATTAATTTCCATCACAGAAAAATTGATGAAAATAGTCTAATGATGCACTTTTGAAAATTTCAAATATAATCCCGTTGCTGGTGTAAGAAGTTCAGATTTTGGATTATGAACATACGGAATAGGAGTTTTCTCACAAATTTCAACTTTGTAATTTTGTAGAATTTTAGCAAGTCCGATTTTTGTTTGAAATATTGCAAATCTCGATCCTAAAATTAGTTCCAATTAGTCAAAAAATTCTAATAGTGATAAAAAAATAAATAATAAATAATAATCAATTCTAATAGTAATAAAAAAATAAATAATAAATTCTAATAGTAAGAAAAAAATAATACCAATGCAATTTCTGGGTCCTTCTCCAAATGGCAAAAATGTCATCGGATGTCTCGAATTAAAAGCATCATTTTCAAATCTTTCCGGATCGAATACATCCGGTTTTGGATAAAATTTTGGATCATGATGTATAGCATAGATAGGAATCCATACAGAAACATCTTTTGGAATTGTAACATTTGTTCCGGAAATTTTGTAATTTTCCAAACATCTTCTTCTGAGTCTTGTTCCTGGGGGATATTTCCTCAAAGTTTCTGTATAGCGAGAGAAGAGAAAAAAATCAGTAATCATTGAGACTCCTACAAATCTCCTATAGAATTATATTCCTATAGAATTTCTATAGAATTATACCTTGAAAAACTTTGTGTAGGTATTTCATATTCTTGATACCATCGTAAGTAAATTTTCCCTCTGATTTTCTGGCCTCTTGGTTAATTTCTTTTCTCAGTTGATCTTGAATTTTTGTATTTTGTGCAAGTTCATATAGAGCATTACTCATTGTCGTTGATGATGTTTCAAAACCAGCGGCAAAAAATGTCACAGCTTGCGCAGCAATCAAACTGTCCGTTAATTCTACAAAGAAAACAATTTTTATTTTACCGAATTTGAAAATTTAGTTTTTAGAAAACCTAGAAGATTTTTTTTTTTGTAAATTAAAAATTAAATACCAAATTTGTCCATATCGGGATTATCCTTCAGGTGTTTCAATAAATCGACAAAATCATGCCTAACAATATTATGTTCCTCTCTATATTGCATTGTATCGGAAATAAATTTCGTGAAAAATTCAGCCATTTCCGTTTTCTTTATAAACGGTCCAAGTGCATTAAATAACCATGGTGTCAATTCTTTAATATTCACTCTCAAAATCTTCCAAAAACTTGTAGCAAACAATTTTTGCCCCATTTGGACAAATTCATTTTTCTCATCGGAAAGTGCATTTATATCAACGCCAAATGCACAGGAACCAATTACATTCATGGTGAATTTTGACGTTAGAAGACGACATTCAATGATTGATTCATTTCTATTGATCACTTTATTCAAATAATTATCCAAATGCTCTGACGCTTCCACCAGTAAATGAAACATTTCCTTCAATTTTCCAGATGTAAAAACAGGCGAAAGCTTTTTTCTCAATGGCCTCCATTTTTCTGCATCAAGGGCAACGAGATTTTGCGAAAGTGGTTCAATTTTATCATGAACTGGCATTCCACGATCGGCGAATCTATTAAAATCCTTGATTAATATGTCCTTAATTAATTCCAAATCACGAAGTATGAAAATTGGAGTGTTGTTCAAATAAAGTCCAAACATTGATTCATTTTCATATTGTTCGTAATATTTTTTCAAAAAGTCACCAATTGATATTTGCTTGAAAATTGTACTTTTAAAATTGCCGAAAAATGGTAGGGGTTTTGGACCTGGGACACCTTGATTCCTCCAGAAATTGTGATTCGATGTGCTCCAGTAATAAATTAGGGAAAAAATTCCAGCGAGTATGAGGAAAATTTCTATTGGTTCCATTATGTTTCAAAGGATGTAAATGTTTTTGGAATTTAGAGAAAAATTTAGTTTCTTATTATTAAGTTTCAGTTTGAGGCGTTTAATCTCGACTGAGTCTTCGTCTAATACTAGTGACGCAGTGTGAGTAGGAAGAAGAGAATGAATTGCAATTCTTTTGATATTGCGCTTTATAGTAAACAAGCTTTAATCTTCTTATCTGATAAAAAAAATTTTTAACTGTAATTTTAGCGACTCAACATGCATTTTAAAATTTAAAAATAATTCCAGGTTTTATTAAATGAAAAAATATTTCCCTTTTTCTGTATTTTTATTTAATATTTTAATTTTTAATATCCAAAGGACCAAAAGACCAAAAGTTACAGATTTTAATGTAGAAAAAAAAAAGATGAGATGGTTACGTGGCTAGCGTACTGGACTCGCAACAGCAGGGGCCGGGGTTCGATTCCTCACGACTGCAAATTTTAATTTTTAATACCCAAAAGACCAAAAGACCAAAAGTTACAGATTTTAATGTAGAAAAAAAAAGATGAGATGGTTACGTGGCTAGCGTACTGGACTCGCAACAGCAGGGACCGGGGTTCGATTCCTCACGACTGTAAATATGAAAATATTAAATTTTCTTTCCATAATAGTTTGTTAAATCATTTCTACAAACTATATTTGATGTTATGTACTGGCCCTCTCCTATCATTTCTATATTTACACTATTTATGTATTTAGACAAGATCGTAAAATCATCATTGCTTCCGGAAATACTGTTAAGACGTAAAGTCCAAGTTGCAAATGGACTCAGAACGTAATCTAGTTGATCCAAAGAACGTCTTCTTCTTCTAGACTGATGGAAAAATTTGCTACCAAATTCAAAAGCACCGGTCTCGATTAAATAGATTTGATCATCACATCTGTAGTAAGAATCTCCATTGTGTGTCAAAGTTAGTCTAAATCCTTTCAAATCATTTTCGATACTATCATTTATTTCCGAACTATTTGAAACAAATTTGATGTTTACGTTTCTAAATTTTACCGCATTCAAATTATTCCAGCCAATGTTTCCAAATAGATTTACTTCATGTCCTTGGAGAATATTTTTAACATCGGACCTATTCCTCCAGGTATTAAACGAAGAGAGTGGTCCTCCATTTCCAAATTGAACGGTCGATGTGTACTTGAATAGTTGACCATGTGCCTTTCTTTTGTTCAGATGTGATTTAAGGAACTTCATTTTTTCCACAACTAAATTTGCCTTCTCGAGTGGATCATTGAAAATTGCCAATGGTGATTCACTAATATCGGTAAATTCCTCACCAAACGGAAACGTATACTGTTTAAATGCAATTATCCATTTTTTGTACTCGTCCAAAATATCATTTGCATAGTGAGTGTGCATTAATTTTGTCAATGGTTTCCGAATGTTTGGATTCTGTACGTCGGTGATTTGGAAAGGTGCACTTGCGATATTTTCCACGTGTTCGGCATTCTTAATTTTCGCATGAAATTCCCTTATCAATTGATGTAGACGACTAATCGTTTTTATTGCATTTTTCATTTTTCTCATCACTACTTTAACAGATTCCTCAATTTTGAATTTTTCCATCCATGACTCTAGTTTTGATCCAACATCCACTAAATATTCATCCATGCGCCATTTTTCAAATTCAATTATCGTAATCGATGAGAGAACAAATTCGGATGTTTTCATTTGTATTCTCTCCCGAATCTGTTGTATTGTTGGTGTCAAATGTTGGAAAATTTTTCTCTTAAAATCCTCTAATTTTTCTATATCATTTTGTTGCTGAATTATTGGATCATCGTTTCTCAATTTTGCCAAATTTTTTGAAATTTTTTCGTATGTTTCCTTTCCTAATTCGACAATAGCTTCGGAATCAATGTCAATATTTTCGGGTAGAATATTTCGCGAATGCCTTGAAGGAAATATTGTGGATTTTAAAGTGGGGAAATTGGGTATTAATGGTTGTGCAAATGTTCTGTTAGTAATTTGTTTCTTTTCTTCGATTTGGTAGATTTTTTCAATTAATGTCTCATTTTTTTGATCGTATTTGTGAAAAGTACGTTCCAGGGAGTTTATGACACCTTTTGGTAATCTGATTTTCATGAAATTGGAATCGTCGTCTGAATCCAATGTTTCTGTTTCAAGTACATGTGCTCCTACTCTTAATAAGGAACCAACGACTGCACAAACTGGATTTATGAACGAAAGGGCTAGGAATAAAAATTGTACTGTACCAAAAAAGGACCTTAGCATCAATTTATTTTTCAAATCTACTCTTTTTTGTTGCAATTTTTCAATTTCTGTTTCCTTTTCTTTTCTTATTGTGTCAACTTCTACCACTAATTGTCTAATTTTGCCGCTTAGTTCATTTATCCTTTCGTCCAAATATTGTTGAACGTCGGCTTGAATTAATTTCCTTGCTATTTTTATTTCCTTCTCAAAGTCGATCTTAAATTTCCCACTTA
This sequence comes from Leptopilina clavipes, assembly GCA_001855655.1. Taxonomy (NCBI): domain Eukaryota; kingdom Metazoa; phylum Arthropoda; class Insecta; order Hymenoptera; family Figitidae; genus Leptopilina; species Leptopilina clavipes. The sequence continues at coordinate 2,769 of JUFY01028378.1, read as the reverse complement.
TGGTCCTCATTTCTAGAAGAATGTTCCCATCTCGTAATCTCAAACTCTCTGCTAAGCATTCTTCGAGGTAAAGATCAATTTTTAGTATCGAATGATCGTAAAATCTTTCCTTTAGTTTCTGTATTTTTCTTGAAACAATAGTGTCGAGAATTAATAACACTCTTGAATATTCTTTTCTTTGAGTATTATTCTCATTTTGGGTATTTTTGAAATATTCATAAATTCCATGTCGCCAGGCGATTAACAAACGTAATGATGTCGATTTCTTCATGTTCATTGAATAGCATTTCTCTAGGTAAGTTAAATCTTGTATGAAATCCAATATTTTGTATTTACTCAAAATATTTGCCTTGTTGTTTAACTTTTCATACAGGTCTAAAGCATTGTTATTGTTATCGTTATTATTATTTAAAGCACTGGATATGAGATATTTTCGGTAACTTTTGATAGCTTCGGAAAAATCTTCCAGTACGGTTGGTTTTATTGGTCGTTGATAGCCTTCTTTGTTGTGGTTACTTTTACCTATTAGTAGATGATCATTGTTGAGGAAAATTGCACCAATTCCGTAGTCACCATTAACACCATTTGCTACTGATATTTGTGTGCTTAAAATTGAATCGTTTCCTATGGATAATAATTCTACCAGACCGTGATAGCCACCCTCTCCTGATGTACCACCATCACCTGGAGGATTTAACGGTCCATTTCCTTTACCTCCATTTTTACCATCGCCGCCATTACCACCATTACTTGAAATAAATAATTTTTCTCCTCTTATTAGCTTTTCGTAAATTCCAAAAAAAATTCCTCCTGGTCTACCAGGTAAGCCAGGTGGTCCATTGTTTTTTCCCAAGACAGCATCTTTTGGAGTATCGTCTGCTTTTACGGATTTCTGAAATATTTAAATAGTAAATTGAATTCTGCTGTCCAAAGTAAAAACCTAGTAAGTCGCATTTGCCATAAGAGCGAAAGTCGAATAACAAAGCTAAGGGACGCTCGCCCTTATGGCAAATGCGACTTACTAGGTTTTTATTTTGGACAGCAGAATTAGTTTTTAATTTATTTTTATTAAATTATTAATCTATTTTATTACTATTAACCTATGTTACTATTTATTAAATCTCAATAAAGTAAGTATTTTTCTTACACGCCCAAATTTTCAGAAATAATCAACGTTCCAGTGTTGTTTCTATTGCATGAAATGTGTTTAATGAAATGTGTCTCTAAATAATCTTTGCATACATCACCACTGTAAGTACTTGCGGTAAGAGTCAAAATAAAAAAAAATTAATTAAAAACCATACTTAACAGTAATGAAATTTTAAAACTATAACTACTTAAATAGTTAACAGTACTATTACTTAATAAATTCTTAATTAAGAGATAAAGAAAACCCTGAAATTTTTCAGTGCTGTCGTAAAATTATTTCACTTTAAGAAAATAAAGTACCTTTTTCTAACAATAAATAATAATAATAGTCGAGTTATAAATATATACTAGTGTAAAATTAACTAACAAAATTGAAACATTTTTCTAGTAACCGTTATTTTCGAGTTATTTTTGTACACTTTGTTCTGAGCGTTTATTCTGTACAGTGTGTAAGTTAGGTTAAAATTTTTAACGAAAATTCTGCTTTTATTTTGAGAGAGAGAAAAAATACTGTTGTTTCGTAAAAACGGCTACGCTTTAAGTTTTCGCTTCTTGGTGAAAGCTGTTTTAACCACATTCACTGTTTCTAATATAATGCTGTCTAATATCGCTACTGTGAGTTCATTTTTAACTGCTAATTCATCGTAATGAAACTTTGTCCATTCCTCTTCTTCGGCTTGTGCTTCCCTTGCAAGTAATTCATCAACTCTATCTCTACGTTTCCGGCTCCATCGCATCACCATATTTTCACGTTGCAACTTTGTCTTAAAACCAAAAAGTGTGGCAACTTCTTTATTCACATATTCCGTTAATTCTTCCAAACTCTTTGGAACTTTGATGGCCGTTTTTGTTTTAACGTTTGGTCGTGTCCAACTTGGACCGGGTTTATCATCGTTCACGCAATAAACTTCGGCAATTGTTTCCTTGCAGAGGTCAAACAGAAATGTATTATAAATTCTCCTATCCTTTTTTAAAGAGTCATTGTCCTTTCTCAATTCACAGATTTCAGGTGGGGCTTCTAAGCTCATAATATTCTCACCATCCTCCTTTGCTTTAAATATAATGCATGTTGCTCTTTCTATAAACAATGTGAGATCGTCAACATTTGTAGGAATAACTGCTGGTGGTGGTGATGGAGAACTTTGAGAAGTAGAAAGTTTTCCATTGCTGGGAGGTGTGTAAGGAGGTGGTGGTTTGTTGGGAATTTCTCTGACATAGTAAGATACCTCTTCGGCTTCTAATTTTTTAATCTGCAATAAAAAAACGTTATACAATTTTTTAATTTCAATGGAAATATTTCTGAATAATAAATAAACAAATCTGTCTATTCATTTGGTTTCATAAAGCATGAAAATTGGTGTTACATTTCTTTTCTATATCTGCATCATGGAGAAATAGTAAGGAGTAGAATCACTGCACTATGTAAGTGGAAAGGGAAACTTCCGATAGTTCACAGATGTCCGCAGAATGTAAGCACTTAGGACTTTTTTTAGACATGCGCATTGCCGTGATTGTGACTTGTCATGGCGTAAATTATTTAGTGCGACTGCTACTATCAACAAAGCATTTTGAGGTTAAGTGGAAGTTGAAATTGGTGATATATATTGATATATCTGGATA
>JUFY01028377.1:0-19823 GCA_001855655.1 Leptopilina clavipes | reverse complement strand
TTCTCTCTATGAGCAAACAGGCGAGTTGGTTCTCCTGTCTCTAGTCTTCTTGCAAATTTTCTTGAATAAATGTGCATTTAGCAATTGAACTTGAAACTTCTATATTAAGAGTGTGTCTTCTTGTTGTCACTCAAGTTTCACTAAATTGCCACAGCGCTATCCGTCTATATTAAATATTTGTTACGTAACACTTGTTGTCTCAATAGTATTCCAACCCTGGTTAATGTGCGCTTAACTTGAAAAATGTGAAACTAGCTTAACACTAAATTGACATTTAATTAATAAATGATTCAAATTACATACCAAATTTACTAATAATTATTGACAGCAATGATTTTTCTTGTCATTAATAAAACTGTCACTTCTGAACTCATCGGTAAGTAAAATGAAGTGTCAAAAATAATGTTTATTTATTTAACGAAATTAAAAAACAATGTTTAGTTTTTCAGATACAAAATAAGAAGAATGTTATGTACATCAGTTAACACGTTACCTTACAAAATTATAGAATATTATGAGAAATTACTTTTAATATGAACATCGGCTAATTGTACAACATCTATTTATAATATCAGGTATACAAAATGACATTTTTATACAATTACAGTTTATAATTTACGTTTGGAGATGTAAAAATATATGTTTATTTTTAGACACTTCAGAATGTTGGGAATCAAGAAATTTATTATTTATGGAGCTATTTTATCAACTTGCTTCTTTTTACTCATTTTGTACATTTTGGGTACAGTTTACTATGTTACTACACATGAGGAAAACACCTGCGAAATGACATATATGTTTGAATATCCTCAATATGTGGTATGTAGAAAATTAATTTAATAATTGATTCTAATTATGTTAGATTAATTTCCTTTTTTCCAGAGGATAACGCTTTATGACGAATTAGAGAAAGTTTTCCCTAGATTTGGTTTATATGCGTATGGTGAAGGTTTTGTGACAGAAAAAATTCGTCGAATGAAATTCACTGGGATTCCTGTTCTTTTTATCCCAGGAAATGCAGGTTCTTTCGAACAAGGTAATATTTGAAAAATATTTATTATGCATTTTCATTTTGTTTATTAATTTTTGATATTTCTTTTTAGTACGATCTTTGGCTTCTGTGAGTTTAAGAAAAAGTTTAGAGGACAGAACACCATTTCATTTTGATTATTTTGCTGCACACCTTGGCAAAGATTATTCTGGTTTATATGGCGGTAAGAAGACATTTTTTTCTGTTTAAATTTAAAAATAAACAGAGGTATTGAAATTTTTTGATTTACAGGTGTTTTGATGGAGGAAACAGAATATGTGTCTCACTGCATAGAGAGAGTTTTGAGTTTGTATAAAGGCAAGGTGAACAGTGTTGTTCTAATTGGTCACTCAATGGTAAGGAAATTTAATGGAATAATTCTTTTTTTTTAAATAAAATATATTTTTTGAAATATTTTTTATTTTTTAATTTCATATTGTTTCAGGGTGGAATTGTTGCAAAAGGTGCTCTACTTATGTCACCAAAGATTAATGCTAGTTTCGCAAGTATTTTAATAACGTTAGCAACTCCGCACATGCCGTCAATGGTATTTGACAGAACGTTTGCCAATTATTATCAAAATTTAGAGGCGACAATGGACCAATTAAAATTGGCAAATATGACTTCAATTTCCATAGGTGGTGGGCCTAGGGATCATTTAGTCACTGCTGCGCAAACAATCGATTCCACTGCAGATATGAATCTTCTTTCAAATGGTATTCCCGATGTTTGGAGGAGTACCGATCATTTGTGTATTCTCTGGTGTAAGCAATTAGTCTTATCAATAGTTCGAGCTCTTTTTGATTGCGTTGACCTTAAACCTCGACCTCCACTAATAGCTTCTGATCCAGAGCAAAGAATGCGAGCACTATCTTATCATTTTCAAAAGGTGAAATTTAATTTTCCAACAAAATTCTTCTAGTCACATTGAAATGTCATAAAAATGAATATTTAAATTTCAGCGTTACTCAGGAAAACGTCTCCGACAATTTCAGGAAAAATTTAATTTTGAAACTGGCGGTTTATGGATAGAGGACATTCGCAAACAATATGTGTGGTACGGTAAAAACTACACTGACGACGATACATCAAAATCGGTCATTTACCTGATGATAAGATTTAGCGATTTTACCGATCAATTGACAATTCAGACACTCAATTTAGAAACAAAGGATTGGCTTTACGTTTGCTTGGCGTCTACAATCGAAGGACAGTCGAGAATTTGGTAATTTAATTAACATTTAAAGGTTAATTAATTACTTAAATATTTTTATAAATTATGTTTGTATTTTTAGTGAATGGGGATGGAACTTGTCAAACAAATCAAGAATATTACCGGATATATTGTATCGTCGACGAAAGAGTGTCGATTTAAATGTTGAAGATCTAAAAATTTATAAATATTCCCACGTTGTAGTGCGAATTCCCCCGGGCAAGGAGAGAAAATACGTGAACGTTCAAATTGACACTTTTTCACGTTCATCTCGAGTGTTTAATTTCAATGAGAAAACTTCATTACTGAAACGTGTTTTCATCCCAAAGAAACCCATGACAATACACTCATCGCCAGGAGATGTTCGATTTTACGTGAAACTTTTGGAAATAACAAATGCCGTAAATGTGGAACTAAAAGTTTTACAATGTGCAGATTTAAAGAAATCTATATCCGGAATTGTTGAATTAATAGAGCCTTGGAATCCTGGAGCGACGCAATTTTTCTTCTTAACAGATAGGTACAATTTAATTAATTAATTACAAATCTATGACATAATTATTTATTATGTAAATTTCTAAGAAAACGTTCGTTTTATTAAATAGTGGAATTTTCTTTTTCAGTAATAGTGAATCAAAGACACTGCAAATTCAAACGAAACCCAGGGATGAGGAAAATAATGTAGCAAAATTAAGACTGACTTTGGACTCATCATGTTCGTACAGTATTATTATTCAACAAGCTTCGATGGTTGAGAAAATCTCTTGTTTAGTTCGAGATCGATGGACGACTCTCTATCCGATATCAATAAGTCTTCTATTATTGGCAATTGCTGTGCAATTTGACAATAATCGAGATTCATTACTGACAGCAGTAATAACTTTGATTCTTTGTGTTGGTTTAGGAATTATTTTCGAGTGTTGCGTAGCTTTTATGATTTTACATCTATTAGCCATTTGTGTGTGCTGTTCGGTCGTTTTTCTTGGCTCTGTAGCTCACAAGATTGCTGTCCGGTTAGTAGAATGAAAAATAACGTTTTATTCTGTACTATTTAATTTTTACATTGTTCTTTTTTAATCAACTGTATTAATTATTATTGATCATTGTTTCAGATTTTTGGCACGTGCAATAACATTTTCAGTAACATGGTCCGATTGGTTACTGGGAGGTTTAAATCAATTGCCAATTGTGACGACAATAATTGTCCTTTCAATAGTTCCAGGGACATGTGGAGCTTTCGCAATGATAATTTCAATTTTCTTGCAATTTTTAAAATTAACTCGAATGTACGAGGACTATTTGGAAGAATTATTTTTAGCATCGATGCGACACTTTAATTTAATTAGAAAACGTGATACAGAGAATAAAAATGACAATGAGAATACACGACAAAAAATATTCAATCAACTACTTCTTTTTATGGTGTGGAATTTCACAGCGATTTCCGCTGTTCCATCTGTTCTTGTGTGGGCAAAAAATTTCAGGTAATTAACTATAATTATTATTATTGAAATTATTGAAAATTGTATTTTATTGGTTTAAAATTTCCACTGAAAATAATATTAATATTTTTTTTTTAGTTATAGTTCGCGATTAACAACGGAAGATCCAGTACTATTTTACAGTTGGATTTTATTAGTGGCTTGTGGAACTCTAGGATTGGTAGAAGTTCCTTGTAAGAAGAATGGTATAATAACGAGATTAATATCATTTTTATTGCGTTGTATAGCGTGGGTAATAATTTGCCTTACCACAGCTCCGAATTCATTTCTCTATCAATGGTGGTTGACACCATCCGTGACTGTTTTTATGATATTAATATCATTTTGTTCAATGATATTTTAACAAGACTGCCATTAAGTAATTGATTCTCGAAATTAGAAGGATCAATTAAGCTCAAATTAGGCTTTCTCAAAACTTTGATATTTTACATATAGACATGTAGTTTTAATGTATTTATAATGAAAAAGATTTTATTAATGGAGATCGATTTACGTAATAGAAGTGATTAACATTTATATTAAATGTTATGTATTGTTATAAAGTTAATAAAAAAACACTAATACATTGTATTCAATAATTTAACTTATTTAATGAATTTAGAAAAATATTTTTATTGAATAGAATACATTTGAAGGTTTAGATATAGAATAAAGAACAAATTTCAAAAACCTAATTGATTTATTATAAAATATTTGTAGACAAAAATTAAAGACACGTTTGTATCTAAACTATTGTCTTTGCGCTATACATTTAGATTAAATATCAAAAACTGAAAATAAATTTTTCTGATTGTAAAATATATCATTACTTTCTTATTGTGAAAAATCAAATATACATTTTCAGGCATTTTAATAATCTAATTTACGAACTCGTACACAGGCTTCTCTTATTTTACAAGCTATGGACAAGACGAGACATTTTTTTTATCGTAAAGTTCATTTTGCATTTTTTTAATATAACAAATAAATTGCAATAAAAAAAATTAAAACTTAATAATTCGCTGCTGTATATTGGTGCGTTTTAACAAGATTAAAAATTATTTTTTAAGCTTGTGTATGTATATTTAATGACAAAATTAAATATTTCGGTGTGTAAAATTACCGAATTTCTATTATTTTATCTGACAGTGTTATTTTTTTGTCATGATGACTGAACTTACATTTTGGACGAAAAAATTAGTAGTCCAGTGCCCATTCATTTTCTTGAAGAAACGAATCAACAACGTCTTTCATTGCAAGATTGGGAATTAATTGATCTTGCGTTAGACGAACACGTGTTACAGGATCGAAATGTCCCACCCTTTGAAGATGCTCTTCAATATCTTTACGTTCGTAGGTGATTCCACTTGGTGTTATCACTGGCTCTTGCAGAATTTCAAAACTGATTTTACCACACAAGTAATCTGGCACATCTCGTTTCTGGTTTTATTTGAAAAGAAAAGATTATTATTCAAGAAAAATTTGTAATAGAATTATTTATTAAAAATTGATAATAATAGATTTACCCGTCGTCTTTCGTCAACTTTTGAAAAAAGATCATTTAATCGTGTTATACAAGTATCTCGTTTCTCCTCGATTTCTTCGCGACATTGCGCTAATTCGGCATCAGATTTATTTTCCGTTTCTTCTTTATCTTTTAAAACTGTGATATTACGTTGCGCTTCTTCGATTATTAATTGATTCAGGTATGTTTGAAGTTCTATATCCTGTGCAATTCGTTGTTCTTCCTTGAGCTGAAATCGACGTTTTCGTGCTTGTCTCAGAACACATGTCATATCATCTCCAAAGTTTAGCTTTTGTTCCTTTGCCAGGTCCACCGCTATTGTTGCACTCATTTAAATTTAATTATTAAGTCACATTGATTATTCTAATTTTATATTTTAAAAAGTTTTCAAGTATCTTATAACAAAAATAATTACATAAGTAAATGGTAAAGAAAAAAAAAAGCATGAATTGTTTAGTAAATAATTTGTTAGTAAACAGTAAAGAAAAATTGATACTCATTATCAATTGAAAGAAAATGTCTGACAAAAAATAGAACTTATTTGTAAATTGCACCTCTTTGTAAATGTTTAATGGCCTCATCGTGGAATTCCAATTCGAGAAGGGCTAATCCTAGAAAGAAATGACCTTTAACCAAACAGGGATCGATGTCCAGGGCGCGTCTGCAATCCTGACAGGAAGATTCCCATCGTTTTAGCTTCAGATGACATAAAGCTCGATTCGTGAAGTACAACGCCTGGCTCGGATTTTTAATCTGAAGAAACGAGATGAACAGTCGTAAATTGGCAATTTAAAAAGTCTAATTAGACTCACAATTGCTTTGGAATAACAATTGGCAGCATCCTCGTATTTGTGAAGACTAAACAGACGATTTCCTTGTTCCTTGAACTCCTTGTCAGAGAGATTTGCAGTTGAGTACATTTTACTCATGATGACAGCCTCTTTGGCTTAAAAAATAATTCTAAACATAAAATTAGAAAATAAATTACTCGCTTAATAAAACAAATATTTTCACAGAAAAATGTTAACTAAACTTCATTAGTTGAAAATGCTAAAAATAATTATCAACAAAGGAAACTGAGAGTTCATAACCTCGAATTTCTGTTATTAAAGTTTGTGTTCGTGAATGTTCGGCAGAGTTCACAAGTTTTCGTGAAACTTCGTAAAGTGTTAAAAGCAGGGTTGGGATGTTATTTGTTTTAAAGAAGAGATAGAAACTGGAGAGGTTTTACTTTATTTGAAATTGTTAAACATGAAAGCTGATTGGATGAAATAGAACAATTCCTTCATTGGTCACAAGCATTACGCCTGCGTATATCATGCGTCAGTGTGGTTGTGTGTGTTAGTAGTGTCAAATTGCAAATGGCGGAGAAAAGCCTCAATTTCTGAACGTTATTGAAATTAAAAATTAATAATTATTTTGTGGAATAGTGTAAAGTATCGGTGATTTTATTAAAATGACATATTTTTTATTGTGAGTGAATAAAGAGTGATGTGTAGATGTTGAACCTAGAGTGTGAATGGCAAAAGGTTAGTAAATTCCATCAACATTATTTTAGTGGTTAGGTTATCTGCCCTCCATTTGGATTCGGCTATTAGCATCTTCCTTTTTTTATTTTCACAATACTATAAGATTTTTTCCTACTATTTTGCCGTACAATTAGAAAATTTCTTATTTTTAAAAGTATTTATAAAATCACTGTGAAAATACTACTTAAAATTAGAAGCGTTTGTATGGATTTGCAATTTGAAAAATTGCGAAAGAAGTTGTCAAGAAATGGCTAAAATTCTATAGCGTGCGTTCGTGTCAAGTGCCAAACAGTAATTATTGTTTATAAATAATTAGTTATATATGCATTTGAAATATTAATTTGGTGTGTATTTTAACATTATTTTGTTATTTCTTTACACAGGTTTTAAAATGTTACTTTTTAAATGTTTCGATTTTCACAATTTTTCTTTAATGATGTAAACTTTGTTAGTATTTGTTTTTATTAAACTTTTAGGCATTTTTGTGAATTTTAAGAAATACGGTTTTTATTTTACCTTTTTATTGTTCTTATTTTTTTCTAACTTAAGTTTTAGAATTTACGTAAACATTTGTTAATTATTCTTTTTTATTTTCAGTGAATGTTGTAATTTAAAGTGAAAATCGTTGAAAACAGTCAAAATGTCTTATCCTGGACAGCCTCCGATGGGAATACCGGGAATGCCCCCCATGCCTTATATGGTGGGTGCTCCTCCTCCTATAATTGGAGGTGTTATGCCAATGCCCCATGTAAGTGTTTGAGAAAATTGTAAATTTTATAATATCTTTGAAATTGCATAATTAAGAAATATTTTTTAAAAACTAGATGATTCCGACACCCGTGTCTGCGATGCAAACTTCTGCACCAGCTGTGCGTTATCCACGTAATAATGCTCAGCCACGTCCAGAACCACCTCGACGTCGCGAACGGGAAACAGGTCCACCAGTGACTGTATTCGTTGGAAATATTATGGATCGCGCACCTGATGTGATGATTCGACACATTTTAGGAGCATGTGGTCATGTCCTCTCCTGGAAGAGGGTTCAAGCTTTTGGATTTTGCGAATATGCTGGTCCAGATGCAGGTCTAAGGGCCGTTCGACTCCTTCATGACATGGAAATTGGAAGTAAAAAGCTTGTCGTTAAAGTTGACGCTAAGACTAAAGTAGTTTTGGATCAATTCAAAGGTAACTCAAACATTCTTTACTTTCGAAAAATAAAATGTATTTTTTCATCTAATGCGAGTAAATATATTTTTGTTAAAAAAACTATTAACCATTGATGTTTATTCAGCGGAAAAACGAAAGAAACTTCGTGGTGGACAATCACCATTACAAGATGAGACGCCAACTGAAAATGCAGACGGCGACGATGGTGATGATTATATGGACGAAGTAATGAGAGTAGTTGATTCCGATGCTCTTACTCGGATTAATCAAATTATTCATGAACACACTGGCGATATTGAAGTAGCTCAATCTGCTCCAGGTTCGTGTCAATTAAACCTTACGTTCCCAATTTGACTATTTTTAAGTCCCTAGTTAATAGTTAATAAAATCAATTATGTTTCGATTTTCAAAGTTGAATTTTAATGAAAAAATTTTTATACTAAAAAATTAAATTTCCTACAGATGATCATCCTGTTAAAGTGTCAACTAAACAGTTGAATCTAGACGATGCGGAAATAGAGGAAAGTAAGCGGGACTTAATCACCCGGGAAATTGGAAAATTCAGAGAAGTCATGAAGGTAGGTTTTCAAAAATTGTTTATTTATTACTCTAAGCTTTTCCCATTTACTTTACATCTTTCTTTCACAATTTACTTTTATTTTTGATCAAGCACTATTATTTTATTTCGAGTTTTCAGTTTTAAATATTTTCAAATATTAAATTAAACACTTTTTAATTTATTAAAAAAGAAAAAAATGTGGAAATTTTATAAATTTTTCTCACGCTAAATTAAAAATTACAAGAATTGTGAATTTTGAAAATTTCTTGATAAAAAATCTATAGTTTTTAAAGTTTTCTCACTTGTTGATTTTTCTGTTCTGTCCTGTACATTTTTTTAACATTTGCTTTTCTTCATAAAAATCTCTTGATATAATTCGAGATAAATTTGTGTATAGATTTAAAATTTAAAAATGATGTGTATGTGATTGTATGAGGGAAAAATTAGTGATTGTTACTAGTGTTAAGTTTATGAGAATGGAATGCGTGTGTGTATTAAGTTAGCTCTAAATATCTGGAGCCGTGATTCGTTTGCTGTAATTATAATAACAGGCAGCGTGCGTCGCACACAGCAAATGCACACGTCTAGGAATGCTGTGTGCGGGGACCATCTTTTGTCTCACTCAATGGCTCTGAAGGAGTCAATCATCACACAACCCTCGTTATTTCGAAAGACCGGTGCTGCAAATCTAGCTGGTAAGTCAGTGCATATAAACATGACAAGAATGTGCAAAACTAACTCAAACAAAAATCTCATTCTCTTTAATTACCTATATAAGAAATATTTTTAATTGCCAAAAATATCCTAATTTAACAAAAATATATTTCTTCACTCATTTTTGGAATCATTCATCATTCTCTGAGTAGCGCAATCGTATAAATATTCAATTTTCCCGATTTATTTATTTTTCTCTTTAATCTTGAATATAAAACATGAAAATATTAAATGTTTATTAAATAATGAATTTTTAAATAATATTTAATTATTGGGCTTGAATTTAAGTAATTTATAGTAATCGCTAGAATGAGAATTTCGATAACATTAAAGTATAAAATTATACTTGTCAATTTTACAATTATTTTTATATTATAGTAATAATGTTACATAATTATAAAATAATTATAACAGTATAATAATTAGTAATTAGTAATTAGCAATTAATAATCTAATATGAATGTAAGATAAGTTTGCACATTTCTTGTATTTAAAGCATATACTCAAGGCGCCAGAGAAAACAGTCAAACGCTCGAAGCTGGGATACTTAGAGCAATAATTTAAATAAATTACATAAATTAAAAGATAGAGTAAAAAAAATAAGTAGAAAAGCAAAAAAATAAAAGAATCGTGATATTTGTTAAAAAAACTGAAATTAATCTTTCATCACGATGGAGACTGTTCAGTTGTTGTCTTTATTTTATGTAAACAGCTTCTGTCAGCGTCTCGATCAGACATGTTCGTAGTACCTAGGTGCGCGCTTCTCCAGATCTACCTCTGACTGACCAAGTCATCTTCACACTGTGAGTAAATTCCATAAAAACCATGAACCAACACAACTTCACTCGGTTATTGTAGTTCTGTTAGCCAATTGACAACTCTCAAATTCCTCCGGTCATTATTGATATATATTTCTCATAATTTGTTTAATTATCCCTTCACACCCATTCTAATAACAGCACTTTATTTTTTGTTTTTTATTTTATTTTTTTGTTTTATCAAACATTCACAACTAAGGATTATTGGCCAAAGTGTATTTTTTTTCAATTAAATATTCGCGTGATTTAATATTAATTGCATGCCTTCAAATTAATTGGAGGCTCGAAATTGAAAGAAAATTCGTGTCAATAATCCATAGTTGCGGCTTATTAAAGGGTGAAAAAAAAAGTTAATTTATCTTTTAAGGCGCTATTTGGGTAAGAGATGGTTGTTTGTTAAAAGAAAAAAAAAGGGAGGGCGAACTATTGTGCATTTAATATTCAACAGTTTGGTGCAACAGCTGCCGCGTATAGCCATAACCAGAAGGAACAATGTTGACAGACAATTCGACGGTATCTCGGCAAATACGAATGATGTATTGGTGGATATCCTTCTTCGTGACGACTCCACTTCTAATCGGTATATTAAATACTTTCTCATAATTATTGGATATTCTCTTCTCTCAATGGCCCTAATTTCAATTTTTCGTAATTAGTATATTTTATAAGAAAAAAAAACACTATCGAAACATAAATAGGCACATTTGCAATGTTGTAAGTACATTGGGTGGCCTTGTACGATTCGTCTATGGTTAAAAAAAATAATGGTACTTAGTTGATAAGATAGATTTAAGGGAGCTTTTACGTTCGTCTCCAAAGTTTGTACGTGCACTTAGGTACTTGATATGTTAACAAGATATCGTAAGATGCTGCTGCTCAAGCACGTTCCAACAGAGTGAGTATAAATCATCGATAAGAAAACATATTACATGTATATATGAAAATTCAATTTATCCATCTAGTTAACAATTAATTTTACGCCATAAGGGCAAAAAAAAGATTTTTTTTTCAACTTTCAAGCTGAGGAAAAAAAACCAGAAAAATACTTTATAAGGAAAGAATTTTTGTTTTTCATTAAAAAAAAAGTTAATTTCATTCTTCTTTTCTATATTTAAATTTCCTTTTTTCTCTTGTAGTTTCAAAATTTTGATTGTTACTAGAGAAAGTTGTTTTTTTTATTTTTTTTTATTTAGTTTTCCATTGTAAAAAAGAAAAAGTTCTTTTTCGCAAGAGTTTCGCCATTTAAGGTTCCCCTGGAAATAATGAACTCATTAGGTGTGTTTTCTTGTGTTTTTATAGAAGCAGGAGGAGGAAAAGGCTCAAGTGAAGAAAAAGAAGGAGGCTGTGGAAAAAGAAGAGAGAGAAAAACGCGAGAGAGAGCGAAAAGACAGACGCGATGAAGATGGAAATCGTGAAGATAATGACGCTGAACCCGGAAGTCCAACCCGTAAGACCCGCGGTGATAGTACGAGTAAAAGAGAAAAACGTCGTTCCAGGTCAAGGTAGGAAAAAAATTTCCATCTCATTGTTTTATAAAAGTAAAAATGCATAAGTATTAAAAAAAAAATCATTTAGAAATTCGAAATATATCAAATTGGATTTTTTCAGGTCCAAGGATCGCGATCGGGATCGCGCACGAAATGACAGAGAACGTGATCGTGACAGAGATCGTGACAGGGAACGTGAAAGGGAACGCGAGAGGGAACGAGAACGAGAACGCGAAAGAGAGAGGGAACGTGATCGGGAAAGAGAACGCGAACGGGAACAACGTGAGCGTGAACGTGAACGTGATCGAGAACGTGAACGGGAAGAGGCGAGAAAATCTGAGAGGGAAATTCTTCGTGAACGTGAGGAAGAAGAGGAGGCGAAGGAGAGAAAGAAAAATGATAGGCGGTCTAGGGAGAAGGATGCCGCCTATCAGGAACGTCTTAGACAATGGGAAGGTAGAGAACGACGTAAATTGAAGGAATATGAAAAAGAGGCAGAGAAGAAACGAGCGAAACGAGATCTCAGGGAGAGAGAAGCAAAGAGACTCAAGGAATTTCTTGAGGATTATGATGACGATAGAGATGACGCTAAATATTACAAGGGTAAAGAACTCTCACGTCGCTTGGAGGAAAGAGCAGCCGAAGCCGAAACTGATTCTCGTGATCGTTGCGCTGAACGACAAGAGTTGCAACGTCTTCGCGATAAATTATACGCTGATGCTTCACATCCGGATCCTGCTGCTGAATTTGAGAGGGTATGTTATTATTTTTCCCTTTCAATAAATGTTTTTTTAATTCTTAATTTTTCGATATTTTTTCAGTTGAAAGCGGAACGGGAAGAGCAATATAAACCGAAACCTGTAATAACGATACTCGACGACGAGGATGAAAAGCTATTGAAGAAAAATGATAATGAAATTTTACCTCCTATTGAAACTGAACCAATTGAAAGTGATAGCGATGACGGAGTTCATTTCGATGATGAACAACCTGAACCATCGAGAACACCGCCAAGACCACATCATCATCATCGTAGGCATCATAGACATCATCAAAATCATCATCGTGACGGTGAAGAAAATGAGGAATTAATTGAAATTGACAGGGAAAGCTCGAAGGAGAAAAGGCCATCGCCAGTTGTTAATAGGGCTACAACACCAGTACAAGCAATGCCACCCCATCTTGATGAAGATTCGAGAATGTCACTTGTTAGTGAACCGGAAAAAACTAGTGGCAGTGAGTTGAAATTACTCCCATTTTTAAAGCATTTATTATATTGTTATTACTTATTGTTTTGTTATTACTATTGTTATTAATTATTACTATATCAACCTTATAGAAAAATTGTAAATTATTCTCTTTTTTTAAAGGTAATTTTGTACCGTTTGCAATGGGAGCTAGTGGTATGCGCACCAATGATCATGCTGCAGGAAACAAAACACCTGCGAGTCCAACATTACCTACGAATGCACATTCACATCCCAATCAAGTCAAGAAAAAGGGACGCATTGACGTTAAAGACGTTTTTAATAATGACGATGATGACGACACTACCAGTAATTCGAAAAAACGAAAACTCGTCCCTCTTGGTGAGTTTCTATAGTTTGAATTAATACAATTAAATAATATTGAATTTCGAAACAATTTGATTAATTTGAAAAAGATTTAATTGGATCCTTATACAATTAAATTTTTTTCAAAGCAATCAAATCAAAGGAACCAAAAGGATAGATAGAATTTATCATAATTGTTAACACAGTAAATTAATAAATTAAATAACTATTTTTATTTGTAAACTAGATTATGGTGAAGATAAAAAGAAAAAAGACGAAACAAACTCAAAGCCTGGTAAGGAGGAAAATTCAAAATCACAAGAAGAGAAGAGAAAGCACATTAAATCTCTTATTGATAAAATACCGACAGATAAAACTGCGCTCTTTGGTTATCAACTCGATTGGGCTGTAATCGATAATGTAAGTAATAATTTTACGAAAAATGGAACATTTTTGATATTTTAGAAAAAAAAAAAAAATATCCAATTATTGACGTATGTATTTATTTATTCATAAAATAGGAAAATTATTATCCGAATATTTAAAATACATTTTATTTTAAATATATTAAATTTACCACTTTTTACATTTGTTTGTAGACATTAATGGAAAAAAGGATACGTCCATGGATCAATAAGAAGATTATTGAATATATTGGAGAACCAGAACCAACGTTAGTCGATTTTATTTGCAGTAAAGTAATGGCTGGAAGTTCTCCACAGGGTATTCTCGACGATGTACAAATGGTAAGAAATTAAAAGTTTTTTTTCCTTTTTCTCGATTATAAAAATCAATAGTTTTAATATCAAATCAGAAATAATTGATAGAATTTTGATTATAATTGAGCCAGTGCAAAAAATAATGAAAAAAGCAAAAAATTTTGAAAATTATCAGCTCATTATATTATTTTTCATAAATTTTCTAGGTATTAGACGAGGAGGCAGAGGTATTTGTGGTAAAAATGTGGAGGTTACTAATATACGAAGTTGAAGCAAAAAAAATGGGTTTAGTGAAATAAAATAAATTCTCCTGTGTTTATAAACGATCAAAACTAATTATAGTTTTTTCAACACACGAAATTCCTACGATATTGGTGTAATGAGTAGTTTCTAAAAACTCATATACATTTTATTATGTATCATTATTTTGAAATATTGATAATTCATCGTTTCAACCGCGGTTGATTGTGCGGTGAAAAAAATAGACTCACTTCCCGAGATTTCAAATGTTTAAAAAAAAGAAGGAGGAATAACTATTTGTAATTACAATTTGCAAATTAACTTTATAATGTTTTTTTTTTTTGAATGTCTGTTAATGAAAGCGATTGCAGCAAAGGAGTATGTATGCCAGTAAAAAAAAAGAGTTAACAAAACAAAGTGAATTAATTTTTGGAAACCAATGTTCCTATTTATAATGATCGGTTTCTTAATTTTCTTTTCTCATACAAATTTAAATATCTGCGATATTTAATTTGCGATTTTTCAACACTCCTTTTTCTATGTGCTTCAATTATTTATAATTTCAGTATTAAAAAGGTGCAATTTTGTACTGGAACGATATATCATGTCTAAAAATTTCTGTTATCCTGAATAATTTCAAGATCATTTACCAAAAGAAAAAATCTCGCGCAATTGTGATTATTATATTAAAATTTCTGTTTTATAATTTGTGTATCGATGAATTTTGTTATTTTGTCAAATTTGAAAGAATATAATTTTTCGACGATTGGAAACATTTTTTTGTGATATAAAAATGTCGATTTGAATTGCCTCGAGATTAAAAGAAATGGGTTCATTTGAAATTTAGAAGGAGCCATCAGTGAACTACAAAGAATCCTTAAAAGGTTGGTGCTGCGTTTTGTACTTGAATATTGAGACAATAACTGCCGCTATTAACGCCCGCTTGTTTTAAACCCTTGAAAGCTTTTATGTACTTAGCGGCAAATAATGTGTGAAGTGGCACTACGATCAGAACCACTTCGGGTGTTACACTAGAGACGTGTTACGCATCTTGGGGAAAAAAAATCGAAAATTTTCAATGAGATTCAAAAGGGAATAAAAGATGACTTTCTTTAAAATTCCAACTGAAAATTTAATTTATTTTTACATTAATACAAAAAAAACAAAAAAATGAATAACTACTTATTTAAAATTTGAAATGTAATTTTTTCTATTGAAAATATTTTTTATTTGATTTACTCTTGTGGAATAATTTGACATGGAAAATTTTTGCAAGTTAAAAAAAAAAAAAAATGTGCGAGTGTTAAAGACTGAAGTTGAATTTAAAGAAGTTTATCGATTTAGACGGGGTAAATAAATGGAATTGTGAATTGTGCAATCGTTGCACGTTTTTCGTCCTGACATCTTGAAATGACGAGAAGAGTGGTCTTGTACCGCGGTACCAAGCAAAATATATGTAACGTCTCGAGGAAAAAAAAAAGAAAAATACAGAAAGAACTCTCGCACCCTTCCTGTGATCTGCTTCTGTAATTTATTCTAACGTACCGTATCGTAATTTATTGCTCACCGAAGAATAAACTACCCTCAAAGATAGCTATACCAATGTTCTTGTGGAAAAAAAAGGATATTGATGCTATTTTAACACGATCTACTTCTAAAATTATAAAGTAAGTGTATTAAATTTTAACTTAAAAAAAATTTCCTTTTTTTTTAAATAATTAATATGTAAAAAAAAAAAGAAAATAAAATTGCAGGTAATTTTTATTAATATTTGTAATTTATAATTTTGTTTTTTTATTTAATAATTTTAAACAGAAAATTAATTTTATTGTTAGATAATTCTGAAATATTTATTATTACATTAAATTTATAGTGAAGACATTTTTATAAGATTATTTATTATAAAAATTTAATTTCTTTTTTTCAAAAAACAATTATATTGGCGCGCATTTTTCATTCTCTTGTATTTTAAAAATTCGCGCCATTGTTTGATTGGCGGATCGCTGGTTATGTGGGAAATATTAATTTAAATTAATAATATAAAACATCAGAAGGTATTCCCACTAATAAATAACAAGACTCCATTAAATTCACTAATAAATTTATTTATAACAAATTGTATGACTCTTTAATTAAGGACAAGCAATGCTTGTCCTTGTGACTACCGGAATAAGAATAATCAAATCACCACACTCATACATGCATTACATAATACGCACACATACGTACATTCAGTTAATACTGCGTAAACCATGTCATGGTTTATAATACTTTTTATAGAGAGGAAACTTCGTGTTCCTTATTGCTGTCGTTCGGTCATGAACTAGGAGAGCAAGAAGGGAGACGTCGAGCAAACAACTCCCCACATACTCCCCCCCGAGTGTCAACGAATAAATATCGGCGAGAAAGAAAAAAAATTAAATAAACAATTTTACAAATAAAGAAAAATAAATGTTAACATAATAAAATATCATGATATTTCCTAAAATACAAATAAAAATATTTTTCAAATTAAAAAATTAAATTTAGTTTTTCTAAAACAGATTATGCTAAATAATACTTAACGTAATTTAAACGTTATATTCCTAAGGTAAGTTAAACATAACTTTTTTCTTTTTATTTACATATGTTTTTAATACTGGTTTGACTTTTAATACTGTTTCAGTAATATTAGTGATAAGAGTGGGTGACGCAGATTTTGGATTTACATTGGACACAGGTTTTATAACATTTTCAATCGCTACATCTGAGACATCGGTTGCAAAAAAGGCAGGTTTCAAATTTTCGACAGATATTTGTTTATTTATACCATTGACCTCAATCTCATAAACCTTCTCAGATGTGCGACTAACGACCTTATGTGGACCAGAATACGGGCACTCAAGTGACTTTTTGATAAAAGGTGATTTCATGAAAACATGCGAACATGATTCCAAACTTTTGTGGAAGAAAACTTTTCGTTTGTCATGATGTTCGACGGGTACCGGTCTATAAGCCGCATTGCTTCTCTAAATTCCTCTATAAAGAATTGAGGATCCGGTGCAAAGTCCTCCGGCAAAACAAATTGACCAGGTACTCTCAAAGTTGTCCCGTATACGTATTCGGCCGGTGATGCTCCTGATTGTAAAACATTATTACGCAATCCCATCAGGACGACAGGCAAAGACTGAGTCCATTGTTGATTCGAGTGGCACATTATTGCGGCTTTCAGAACGCGATGCCAACGTTCCACCATACCATTAGAGGCAGGATGGTAGGCTGTGGTATGGATTCTTTGACATCCAGTCAATTTAAGAAGAGCGGAAAAAAGTTGAGACTCAAATTGGCTACCTCTATCAGTTGTTAAAGTTTCAGGTGAACCGAAACGAGAAATCCAACCGCTAAAGAACGCTCGACAAACAGAATTCGCATCAATATTCTTCAGTGGAAAGGCCTCTGGCCAACGAGAAAACTATCAATAAGGGTCAGGCAATATCGATAACCATCGCATGTTGGAAGAGGACCAATTATGTCCATATGTACATGACGAAATCTATCCTCCGGTGCTACAAAGTGAGACGGTTGCAGTATAGTATGTCGTGTGACTTTAGCTTTCTGACATGAGAGACATTCCTTACACCAATCCTTGATGTCTTTATTAATCCCTGGCCATACGTATGATTTAGTGATGACCCTACACGAAACCTTGGCGCCAGGATGTGCAGGATCATGAAGAAGATGGAAAATACGTTTACGTAACGAAACAGGGATAAATGGACGCAGAACCTCGCCCGAAAGATCGCAAATGATAGAGGTGTGATCAGGACCCCATCTTATGGATTTCAGATTAAGAGAACTACTTCCACTTTCAAGCAAGGACTTCAACTCCGGATCGTCTTTCTGCGCTGCAGTCATTTCGGCTAAACTAATCTCAGATGCAAAAATTACGGCATTGACGCGAGACAAAGAATCTGCAACGACGTTTTCCTTTCCGGGAAGATATTCAAAATTCGTGGTGTATTGAGAGATGAATGACAACTGATTCAATTGGCGAGGCGATGCCTTATCAGATTTTTGTTGAAATGCATAGATTAGAGGTTTGTGGTCAGTGACCACCTTAAATTCTCGACCCTGTAACAAATAATCGAAGTATTTTATAGACTGATAAACAGCAGTCAACTCTCGATCATAAGTACTATATTTACGTTGGGTAGAAGTTAAACTACGCGAAAAAAATGCCAACGGTTTCCACGAACCATCCTGAAACTGTTCAACTGACGCTCCTATTCCCGTATCTGATGCATCGGTGACAAGGCGAGTCTGACTATTAGAATCAGGGTGTGCCAAAAGGGCAATCTGTGTGATATCGTGGCAAATTTTTGCGAAAGCATTATCGGCCTCAGGTGACCAATCAATCCTTGTCCTATCGTTCTTTTTGGAATTATGCAAATAAGCATTTAGTGGGCGTTGCGCTTCAGCTGCGCAGGGAAGACAACGACGGTAGAAGTTAACCAAACCTAAGAAGCGTCTCAATTCAACGACCGTTTTTGGTTTCGCGTAATTAACGATTGCCTTTACTCTGTCCTCGGTTGGTCCAATACCCCTCGCGTTGACAGTGTGTCCCAAAAACTCTAATTCCGCAACTCCAAAGGAGCATTTTTCTAAGTTAAGTCGTAGACCAAATTCATCTAATCGCTGGAAAACTTGTCTGAGGTGGCATTTATGCTCTTCTACATTCGACGAAGCAATGAGTATATCATCGATATACGCAAAGACGAAATTAAAATCGCGCATAGCTAAATCGATATAACGTTGGAAAGTCGAAGAAGCGTTTCTAAGACCAAAAGTCATTACAAGAAATTCAAAAGAACCAAAAGGTGTTGTTATTGTTGTTTTAGGTATGTCTTCCGGTGCTACCGGAATCTGATTATATGCTGCATGTAAATCAAGCTTAGTAAAAATGGTTTTTCCGAAAAGATTAGAGGTAAAATCCTGGAGATAAGGTACAGGATAGCTGTCAGGGATGGTTTGCGCGTTAACTCTACGATAGTCACCGCATGGTCTGTAACCCCCACCCTTTTTAGCTGCCATGTGAAGTGGTGAAGCCCAAGTAGTTTGTGCTGGCCTACATTTCTTTTCATCAACCCAAGTTTTAAATTGTTTTTTTGCAACCTCCAATTTATCTGAAGTTAATCGCCGAGGACGCTCAGAAACGGGAAAACCTGTGGTTTCAATTTGATGAAAAATACCGCGTGCTGCGATTTCAGAACTTTGTTCTAACCCTGTAATTCTGGGAAAATCGGCAAGAATATCCGTGAAAGACATCGATTTATTAACTGTACTAACACCGTTGAAAAAATCAATACCAATAACACAGACAGAACCAATACCGGAATGAGTATCGATAAGTCTATGATTACGAAGATCAACATTAAGTCCAAAATGGCTGAGTAGATCAGCTCCTATGATTGCATAGGGTACTGATGCTACACAAAAATTCCAAATTAAAGAACGTTTAAACCCAAAATTCAAAGAAAGACGACGTTCGCCGTATGTGTTTATGGGCGAATTATTCGCTGCATAAAGCACATAATCGGCTCGTTTTCTTTTTGAATTACCATCGGCAGGGAGAAGGGATATGTCTGATCCTGTATCGATTAAAAACTTAATTCCCGACTTTCGATCTCTAATGAAGAGACGTTTTTTAGTAGCCGTAACATCGATAGTCTCGACTCGGTGCGGCGATTCTAGTTTTCCGAATTGGATTTTTGTTTTTGTTTAGAATCTAGTTTCTTTTTATAAGAGCAAG